>JAQIWG010000919.1:0-28061 GCA_034695025.1 Chamaedrilus cognettii
CCTGACCCTTCCCACACCGTCCCCGACCCTTCCCACACACTTACATTGATGTAGAAATTCTAGCGATTTTCAACTTTCGTAATGGTAAAAGCCCTATCTCGACCACAGGTAGCTAGCTACCTGTTGTCGGAGATGGGAAAGTTACCATTGGGTCAAAACGTAAAGATTAACCAGAAGCTTGTGAATAATTAAAAAATTACAGTTACTAGCTCCATTTTATAGATTTAAAATGTGTTATTTAAAAATGTTTTTTGAAGCGCTTGAAGTAAAAGTTGGCCAGTTTTCAATCTCTTTAGGTTTTGGTGAGATTTCGATCCTTGGTAACAAATACGAAGAGTACCGGGCGTGTGCAAATGACGCTTTACACCTGAAGCTTGGTGAGTCAATTGACTGCTTGCTGACTTCATCTGTCTGTATCTGTATCCATTTTTTGATGGAGTGTAACGGTCATCCTATACACATTACACTGAGATTAGTTTTCATGTGCAGTTGCGCGTCGAGAAATTCTATTTAAGGTCTTTACACGTCTCTCATTGCGTTGTGTAGGAGAGCTGTAGAGTACCCAGTTCATTAGGTTAGAAATTTGAATATAATTACCTAGTATTTACTGCACAGTAAATAATAATAATAAGTAAATAATAATAATAAATGCAACGGGCAATCTGAATGGTTAATGAAGTGTACCTCAGGGAATTCTAGACCTTTCTTTTGGAAAGGGAGGAGGCTCTCCCACCTTCCTAGCCCCTGTTTTCTACACCTTTGATTGCATGTGAGTGATTAAGTTTTAAAGTTTTGTCTCTAACTATATCGTGATATCGGACGATGTACTCATAACTTGTATAAATATAAGCGTATGCTGTCAGCATTGTAATGATACTACATCTTCACTTCATCTGAATTCAAAAGTAATTATCTTTGTGTGCTTATGTCACTTGGTGTGCTATTTTGTGGTGGTGGTTTGTCGTATGGTGATCTGCAGAAATATATCACAAATAATTGATAAGAAATCAAATATGAAAACATTTGACATTTTTGAAGACGTTATTTGAATGTCGGCCGTGTATAGTTATTTAAAATGTAATTCTTGATATTTGGAAACTAGGCCTAAGCATCGATGCATTCATCATGAAGCAATAATGTCGTAACATTTGGTTGTCGAGCATGATTTTATAAAACAAAGCGTTGGTGTTAGCTTTGTGTGAATATCTTTTTCTTTAGTTCGTTCGGGGAAGGATGTGCTGGAAGATGACGGAGTCTTCAAGCCCGAGATGTCCCATCAGGTCTTTGGTGACAGGTGCGTGGCCACTGGCGAGGTCATCCTATTGTAGCATGCAACTATCCTAGCATATCTCAGCTATGGGCTGGGATATGAATTTAATTGTATCTTATATGGTTTGTTGCTTTTATATGCATTGCTTTCTGAAGTTCACGCACTGTACTGTGATACAGTGTGTGAAGTAAGTATACATATAGTTAATATAGTATATATATAGTTAGTATTGTAAATTGTAAGTAATAAATATTGTTATTTATGGAAGGTAATACTGTATAAATACTCTGATACCTTCAATATGTAGTACAATACAATGTATACCTTAGTCTGTTTTGTTAACTATTCACTGCTGGAACTTCTGAAAACTATTAGGAAGTTCAGAATAATAGGATGTGCTTACAGATTGTTATTGTAAATGGTTTTTTTTTGTTAGTGTTTTTTTTACACTGCTTTGTTGTGGATTTGTTTTTTTTGACGCTCAGTTGGTTGCTCCGGGCTGCACAGTCAGTTGGTTGCTTGCGTGTGATGCTGTATTGTCGTGGTTAAAGCGTTGGACGAAGAGTCCAGAGACCTGGGTTGAGTCCCCGCGCTGGCAACGATGATCTATGCGTTACAGGCCCTTCAGCAAGGCTGTTAAGCACACAAGTGTCGCTAGCTGCTAACCCTGTGACATATTTGGTTGGGATCAGGATGGGCATCCGGCCGTGAAAACCCAGCTCCAGCCGTCCTTACCAGGGCGTACAACGTCTTACCTATGTCAGAACATGGACATTTACATAATAAACGTCAAAAAAGGCGGTTAGTTCTGTCCAGTCAGTTCGTTGCTCGCGTGCTGTGCAGTGAGTTGGTTGCTCTCTGCGGTGCAGTGAGTTGGTTGCTCTCTGCGGTGCAGTGAGTGAGTTGGTTGCTCCGTGCTGCTCAGTGAGTTAGTTGGTTGCTCTCTGCGGTGCAGTGAGTTGGTTACTGTGTGCTGCGTAGTGAGTTGAAGGTGTGTGCTCTCTGCTGTACAGTGAGACAGTGTTTGGCTACAAAAACCTCCGCATCAACCTCTACTGCACCGCAGCACGCATGGTCACCTTCGTCGACGTCATATACACAGACAAACTCACTCCCCAGAGGGCCGCCGGCGTCGCCGTAAGATCCCAATGTTTATTATTTGAGCATTAGTTGTCCGTTGGTTTGAGAGTCACCCTTGCAGACAGGTCAAAAGAGAATGGATCTTCAGCCGCCCAGTTCCTGGTGCGAGTCGTTAAGGAGTACTAAAGAAGGGGGGGCGATTCTTTAGGCTGTAATAGTCTTTGTTACAACACATAGTCTTGAAAGCCCAGAAACCAATCATCTCTCGGTTGTATATAAGCCATGTACCGGGTTGTCTTGTGAAATCCAAAATCTAACGTCAAATCTTGGTCGGCAAAACTTGCGCCTCCCATAAATTTTTGAGCAGGTTAAACAATGCCGTGGTTGTGAATTGAATTATAGGTAATTTTACATTGATCATCAATGTCGTCTGCAGGCCGATGATGTAGTACGCATCCTGGCGGACAAGCTTCAGCCGGGCTTCCTCACCAAGCAGGACGACCTCATCTCTTCCCTCGGCAAGGAGGCGCTGTTTAGGCCACCGGGCGAACTGATTCACTCCTACTGTGTCACTCCCCCCGGTGAATTTCACTTACACAGAGTTCCTGGTTTATTCACTGCCATTGCATTGATTCATGTTGACAGCTTTCAAGAGTAGATAAGACGTAAAATTATCGATCTTTTTTGATGGCTTTGAGTAAATCACTTGTGTAGGTGTATGACCTGTGGTTGGAATAAATAAAATGGATACAAATTGTAATAAAGAAAAAAAAGTAAAGACTGATGCATATAGCCCTTGCTCGATAATTTTTGCTGATGTGTAGTTTTATATATAGAAAGAATCATGTTGATGCGTGGAGTGGAATTACCTTACTGATGCATTGAAGCATCCTGATGATGTGTGCAATGCTCAATGCTTTGCATGGCGCTGCAGAGAGCTCGGTGGCGCGTCAGTTTGAGGTCTACCGGTCAGAGACTACGACCCCCGGCCTCAAGGACTTCCACGAGCGCATCCAGCCCTTCATGCTCTTCTTTGTCGACAAGGCGTCGTACATCGACGACACCGATGATCACTGGCACTTTTACATCGCGTACGGCGCTCAAAGCACGACTGTTCGCTTCTATCACTCACTGAGCTGCTTGTTTGAATCTGTCTGCCAGTGCCTGTTCTGGGTCTAAAAAAAAGTGATTGAAATTTGTGAAATAAATTCGTTTTTCTTCGGGCCAAATTTTATTTTTATGTATTTATATTTTTGACCCATTAAGTCTATCAGCTGATAGTTGTTCTCTCCTTTTGGTGTGCTCTGGAATATATTAGAGTTATTGCGCTGTTCAACACCGAGCACACAGAACCAATAATTGAACTTCTAATGACAAAGGATCAATAAACGATTTGTCAATGGTTTTCGCCAGATGAGATAATTTTTGGCAACAGCTAAAAAAAATTATTTTGGTGATCGGCGAATCAAGCCCTGCGGTCAGTACTCGGAAGTATTGCTCAGTCATAGGCCACTTTTGTAGTGACGTTGCCCAAGACCACCATATGATGATCATTGCCTTAGGGTCAGACTCCCTAAAGGCGCAGTTAGATCTTGATGTAGGATTCATCGCATGTGATGTGATTGGTCGCCAAGATCTTAGTATCTGATCAAGCTCCTATAAATTGATTCAAATAAGCTCGGCCTGAGCAATTATTTCACTAAATGCATGTTAATTGTAATGCCTTGTAAATTGCATTACTCCCTGCAAGCCGGGGAACAAATAATTGGCTTACAGCTCAGAGCTTCCCAGGTGAGTCATATAAGGCGACTAAGGATGTGGGAGTGGTCTGTGCGTGGTCCACTGGTCCTCTGCAGTCTGCACAGAACCGGACTGTAATAGTCTTCGTTACTACACGATCCTTACTCCCAAACACAAATTACGTAAATTGTGTTGTCTGTAGGATGTAGATGTCTAGCTCACAGTGCTTGATTTTGTAGAGACTCGTGATGTTTGAGCTTCAAATACATTGCTGTAAATAGCAGAGGTAGAAAATGAATTGAATTTCTGGATTGGTTTAGGTTCGAGAAGTATAAGGTGGATGGAGACGTAATGTACGCGTTTGTTGGATACATGACGGTGTACCACTACTACGCGTACCCAGAGCGGATCAGACCTCGTATCAGGTAGCCTACTCTTAAATTCTGCTTCGATACACCTCTTAGTTCTCACTCATTTCTTAAGAGGATGAGATCAAGCAGCGCATATCTCTCTCGCTCTCTCTCTCTGTCTTGCAGAGCCATTATGCCATCGCGCCGCACGCGTTTACATCGCAGCTGTCGGTCAAGTGCCCTGGTCCATGCTGTTAAAACCGAGATGTTTCACTGTTTCCTTTGCTGGCCAATCCACGTTGTCCTAGGGCGACCGGGCGGCTTTCTCCATCCCGGTAGGACTCGGCGGGCCATGGAAATGTCTCTGCTGAGCTTGAGGGACATATGGGCCATTAGCAAGAGTTCATCCTGACTGTTTGGTTTCGAGATGGTAGAGAGAGTTGTAGTTGAGTTACATTATATATGGATTAGGATCTAGTTGTTTGGGTTGTAGTAGATTAAGATGAAAATGTTGAGTTGAGTTGTAGTTGCTTGAGTTATAGTTGATTGAATTGGAGTGAGATTGGGTTGTGGTAGATTGTGTTGTAGTAGATTGTGTTGTAGTAGATTGTGTTGTAGTAGATTGGGTTGTAGTAGGTGGGTTGAAGTAAAATTAGGTTGTAGTTGTGGTTTTAGTTGATTGGGTTGAAGTGAGATTGAGTTGTGGTAGATTGGATTTAACTTGATTGGGTTGTGATAGACGTTTTGTATTAGATTGGGTTGTGGTAGATACTACACTGGATTGTAGTAGGTTGGATTGGAGTGGGATTGGATTGCAGTAGATTGAAGTGAGATTGAGTGTAGTTGTTTCAACTTGTTTCGGTTGTAGCAGATTGGATTGTACGGTAGTAGATTGGGTTGAGTTGGAATTTGATTGATCGCAGATTGGATTGTAGTTGATAGGGTGTCGTGGGACTTGGCTGTAGTAGATTAGGTTGTAGAGTGACTGGATTGTAGTAGGCTGGGTTGTAGTGGGCATGGGTTGTAGCTGCAGAGGATGTTCAGTGTATGTAGTAGTCCGTCAGTGGGTGGGTGTTGGTTGCAGTCAGGTGCTGGTGCTGCCCCCCTTCCAGCGTCAAGGCCACGCCGCGCAGCTCGTCCAGTCATTCTACAACGAGTGCTATGCGCGCTCTGACGTCCTCGACATACACGGTCTGCGTCACTGCACATGTCTCGTACCCCCTGCAAGTCGAGGAACAAGGAATTTACTTGCGGACCAGAGCTCCTCGGGCGATTCGTAAAAGGCGACTAATATTGACTAAAGGAGGAGGAGCGATTCTCGGTTCTTTGCTTGGCCACGGAGAGACTGAACTGCACTGGAATAGTCTTTGTTACTACACCCGATCCTTCAACTCTGAAAATCAAACCCAAATAAGTCTTGTTGTCCATGTTTGTTTCACTCATTTCCTAAGCAGTATCTTTCCTTCCTCCTGCCCTGTCTTCCAATTATTTCTGAAATTGAAAAGCTGAGAGCTAACGAATTTCAGATTAATACAGAATTAACAGATTTGCGATAACTCAGCCAAAAGTTTATATTTTTGCTTCATCTTTTCAGGGATTGAAGCTGAGATAATTTGACACAAGTTCTGAAAATTTCACTTGAAAGTCTCCTTATATTCAAAAGTTATGAAACTGTTACCAAAAAAGTTTTAAAATTGTTGTAACCGACATGATTATGCCTGCAATTAGCATTTTTATGTCTTTCAGTCGCAGCGCTTTGAATCACTGAGGATAAATAAGAAGTCTCTGAAAGGAGTCGACTGCTTTGGTCAACAATAATCTTGATATATTCTGTATTTGCCAACTGCTTTGATGAAGGCTTAGTATCTCCTTCTGCGTGCATGCATGCCTTCGTTGACGGGCTGCTGCAGCGCAAGTCAGTCAAGTCGCGCACTGGTTCGTTTTCAGTTCTGCCGTTGTCTTCAGCATGGGTCTATGGGTCTGGTACTTTACATGCATCATCCCCCCCCTCCCATTTATGGTAGTCTGGCAAACTAGGTCCTGCCAGTTTAGCGACGAATTTTGGAGATCGGCAGGCATCAAAATGCTATTTGCAGACTTCACTGTGTTAGTTAAAACGATTTTAAACCTTTTTGGTAAAAGTTTCATAACTTTTGAACGCAAGCAGACTTTCAAGTAAAATTTTCAGAACTTGTGTCAAATTATCTCCGCTACAATCCCTGAAAATATGAAGCTAAAATATTAATTTTTGGCTGAGTTATCGCAACTCTGCTAGGGGGTTATTTTTTGCCGCACCCTGTATATCATGAAATATAATTGTGTATGAAACTGATAAACAGTTTCATGATATGAATGTATTTGAAATTTGTTTCGGCATGCTAAGATGTCATTAGGGACCCTCCCTCGCCATGGTTAGACAATTTTTGGATAAAGGGGGGGGGTTAGCAGGGCTAGAAACATAGAGGAAGGAGTTCATCAACTCTTGAACTGCATTAAATCCAGGCAAGGGTAAACAAATATCTCTCTCTGTCTTTCTTTCCTACTGCAAATGACCCCCCGAGCCATCATCTTGCCGAGTGGTTTGTTGTGGGTACGTTCTCAGTGCACGCCTATGCCGCTGACAGGTTTTTCCGTGCCGTCTAGAACTCGCAGGAGAAAGGATTGGGGCTGACAGACGAACTAGTACAATTTAACTTTTTCAGTGCGCAGTTTCACAATTAGAACTAGCTGCATGCACAGATCAGCTCCTAGAACTGCACTTTTCAACTGCACATTCTGTGTAAAACTGCGTGTTGAAGTGTGTTGTGGTGCGCGCGTGGCTGCAGTGGAGGACCCGTCGGAGAACTTCCAACGCGTGCGCGACTTTGTGGACGTGCGCGCATGTCTGCGCCTCGCAGCCTTCGACCCCGAGCTGCTGCAGCACGGCTTCACCGAGCACATGTGCAGCGAGGCTCGTGACCGACTCAAGCTCAACAGGGTAGGGGGCGCTCTGTGTGGAAGGGAGGGGGCGCTCTGTGTGAGGGAAGGGGCGCTGTGAGGGAGGGGCGCCATGTGATAAAGGGGTGCTGTGTGAGAGCGTGTTACATGTTGCTGAAGCCTGTTCTAATTAAACTACAGTGCATCAATGAAGAAACCAATAAATTAAAGAACAGTTAGTGGAATCACTAAGGTATCAATATATAAAATGCCATAAATGTAAGTACCATTTCATTAGTGGTCTGAAAGATTAGAAGAAAGGAGAAGATATTGTTCTTTTTTATCTCTTATGCTGATTATCATTGTAAATCATGTTGGCTATGGCTGTAATCGATACAAGTAGCACTGAAGTTGGCTTATCACCTTGATCGGCTTATGGGCAGGCAGGGTAAATATAAGCAAGCAGGGTAAATATAAGCAAGCAGGGTAAATATAAGCAAGCAAGGTAAATATAAACAAGCAAGGTAAATATAAGCAAACAGGATAAATATAAGCAAGCAAGGTAAATATAAACAAGCAAGGTAAAATCAGGTGTACTGGTAACGAAAGCATTGTTTTTGAAACTGAGCCTACTGCTTCGCTACTCGTAGCCAACTTTCGTCCGACCCGAGGTCTGATACTCTCTGAACAAATCCCTCTACCTGCGCTCTACACTGGTGTAAATACGCCTGTGTCGAGAGAGATTTGTTCAGTGCTGCAAGTAGGCAGCCATCATGTCTTGAACTAGCGCTGGATAGGCAAAAATGCTTTGGCGACTGAGCTACGGTGCCCTACTGACACAAATTAGGGCACGATTTTACAAACAGTACCTGCAGTCGTGCTCAATAAGCTTCTGATAATGTCGAGGAGTGTATTGTAGCGCCCTGGAGATGAATTAGATCATGACGTGGCGCCCCATAAGTTACGTGGTCAAAGAATCAAAAATAGAAAAATAGCGGTAGTGACGAGTTATTTACTTTAGTGTTATATATGGTTCTATTATATTATCAATTGTACTGTTATATACAACACTGTAATGGATGGGAATAGAAATAAGTGGTTGAAGACCAATAGATTAACATCAGCTTTGAGCATTTGTAAGGTGGCGCACAACAAAATGTAGGAGTGCCTATATGCTAATGAGGATGAGCATGCAACTATATCTGAGGATGCCAATATGCTAATAAGGGTAAACGTGTGGTTTCAGAAGCAGGCGCGGCGCGTATATGAGATTCTGCGTCTGCGCACCACTGACTGCTTCAACTCGTCCGAGTTTAAGGCGTACCGGGTGGACGTGAAGAAACGACTCAACATACCGTTTCAGGTGCATTCCAGAGCACAACCCGGCTTGTCTGTGTTTAGCAGTGTTTTTAGCAGTCTTTTCAGCAGCGAAAGAATTTTAATATCGGTTAACATTTTACAGTCCGCCATAAGTTTGGTGTCACCTCTTTGACTCGTAGTTATTATGTGAGTTGCCATGTCCTTGTCAATGTCATTAGTATTTAATGATTTTTTATTTATGTATAAAACTTATTACATTAAGAAGTTGCCTGTCAATGGAAACTGGAAAATAGTTTTCCGGTTCGTCAAACCAAAAATTTGGGAAGCGCTGGTGTATGATACGCTCTTCCTTGGTGTGTTATGGGTCTATTATTATAATAAGTTTTTATTAATTTATTTAATTATTTTTTATATAGACTTTATTTCTTTGTTTATTTTGCCCTTGCTATTCCGTTTATTAATTAGTATGATTATTTATTTATCAATATTTATTTATTGACTGTAAGCTTTCTGTTGTCGCTGTGCCGTGCAGAAAAACGGGCGAGACTTCGAGAAGCTGAAGCGCGTGCTCAACAAGTCGGAGCTGTCGTCGACGCTCAACTCGCTCACTACAGAGCAGCGGCTCGAGCTGCTGGAGAAACAGTTCCAGGCGTGCGTCAACGACTACAGACTCGTGCTGCGGCGTATCGACGCAGACTGCTGACGTCACCGCTGCTGCGGCTGCTGCTTCGGCGTGGATACTCAGACTGTGTGGCAGTGTTGCTGCTGCGTCGGATATTTGGTGCGCTCACAAAATGTTCTGTTATACGGCACACTTATAAAATGTGTGCGAATATATGCTGCGCTCACAAAAAGTGTGCGGATATACGATGCGCTCGCAAAATATGCGGATATACCGTGTGCTCCCACAACGCGTGCCGTTTTTGCTGCATTTATAAACAGCGTGTCTGTAGAATGTCACGGAGGAGTAACGTCGCTGTATTGATACACGGTGCACTCAAACTACGTTTGCCTTGGAGCAGTTCCAGCAATGCACTGACACATTGTGCTCCGAGCTCGGTGAGCTATGTGTCATTGAAGGCTTCTGCGCTGTTACAGTATTTGACTCAAACAGTGGCTGTGCGGTTCTAAGACTAGTGCTGAAAAATCGTGTGTCATTTGAATAATATCAGCATCATCTCGCCTTTCTGTCAAATAGTCGTTTTAGCTGACGCAGTAAAATCGAGAAGCCAGAACAAATAATGCGTAAGTCGGATGACTTAGATTTAGTCAATTAGGTGTTTTACAAAATGGATATCCTGTACAAGCCGGGGAACAGAAGAGCGTCTCGCAGCCCAGGGCTCCCCGGGCGAGTCATAAAAGCGACTTAAGAAGGGGGAGCGATTCTGTGGCTTCGATCTTACATGGACCCGGTTGTAATAGTCTTTGTTACTACACGCGGTCCTTAAGCTACAAATCCCATTCCCTCCCTCACACAATGAGTTGATCACAAAAGGATTGACTGCTTTAGTCGGCGTTTATTCCTGTACTTTAACTAATGCAACTTAGCATTGCGCTTATTTCAAAGCGGTTTTAAGAGAACACAAGTTTTAGGCTGATGACTTCACGAAGCGTAGAAACTCTTGCACTGCTTCCCTAATTATTCTGCATTTATCTTTTTGCCTCCGTTTGCTGCAACACTTGCTCTCTACTAAGATTGTTTAATTATTTAGGGTGGGTTCTATAGACGTACCTTTACGCCCGGCTAAGCAAAGTTCTTGCTAAGGAACGGATTTTAGATAAATTTAACGGCAGCCCTTCACTGCCATTCAAAAAGGCTCTCAATGATATTTATCAGTCAAAAATAAAAATAAAATTTTTCGCAAGATGTGAGGTTAATTTGAATCAAGTTTAAACAGAAAGTTATTTTGCTCTAAATCTACGACGTCATCTTAATTTAATGACGCATATCAATTCAAATGGACTAAGGAAAGAGTTATTTTGAATGGCAGTTAAAGGCTGCCTTGAAATTGTCTCCGAAGCTAAGCCAAAGGTAAAGGTGGAAACGAAGGAACGATTATAGAATCCACTCTTAATGTTTTTATGTTAAGCTTATTGAGATCACATTCGAGTGCATGACCTTTGCATGTTCTTCACCGATGTGACATAGTTTTTAAATGAGCTGTTTTTAGCTTTGATGCGATGCTGCGGTATATTTTAGTTCAATGTCTTATGTACTTGATGAATTTGCTTCTCCTCTGCGCTGCATTGTAACGTCTCCGCACCCAGTCAAACATGGACGTGAGTAATAAGACTTGATGATGTCCGGCAGAGCTGCCATATGTGTCTGTCGAACCGCTGAACTGCTAAAGAAACGATCGAGTCTTTTGTGTCCGATTTCTAGATCTTGTTGCACTTTTTTGCGGAGTTCAGTTTAGCCCTTACAAAATAGGAGTAGCGTTACGCCTGCTGCTTATAAAACAGGAGTAGTGCACTCCTAAAAAATGCCCTTCAAAAAAGGAGTAGGCCTAGAGTGGGCCTACTCCACCATCGTCCATTTTTACGAGTAATGCTACTTTTACCTATTTCTATATTCGAGTAGAGTTTTCATAAAAACTTATTTTTTAGGAGTACTACTAAAGTACTCCTTAGTACTCCTACTAAACTTATCCCTGCATATTTGAGATTTTAACACGTTGGCGTGGCTGGTAATTTACATACATTGTATTTTAGGATCAAAGAAGTAAAAATCTTACTTGAGTTATAATGTTAACCAACAATATACGGTATCGGCATTTATGCATGAACTTTTTTGGGCAATCCTTTTGATCGCGCATTAACATGGCAAAATAATGCAGGCTAAAACCCGATTATAACCTTATGCTAACCTTAAACTAATCATAAACCAACCCTCAACTAATCATAGCTCTAACCCCTAACCCTAATTTAGATTTTCATATGCGTGATCGAAAGAATTGCCAATTTTTCAAAATGAAATTTGAATTGCGATGGGTTTTACAACAATATTTTGATGATACACCTTGTACTCTACCTTTAATTAGTTTGACCTTACAAAATTTTGAAAGTCTTTTGTTATGAGCTTCGTAAAAATAGATTTGTGGCAATTGACTACCATGAAAGTTTGCAAAGTTTCGTTGATTTTGTGATGTGCATTTTGTGAGTTACGCTTTGTTGTATCTTTAGTCGGATTAATTACTTTTTGGTGATACAAAATATTTATGCGTACTACTTTACACTATACTGTACACAGGAAAACGTTAAGCAGCGTAGTACGGCCAAAAATTTATTTTTTTTGGCTGCGTCTATGCCTAATTAAAATTGGCAGGCATTAGCATTATGCTTTAAAATAGACTTTTATGGCATAGGTCTACGCGGTGCTTTTTATACGCTTAGGTTCAACACTACCATGCTTAACACTACTATTTTATCAGAGCTTAAAATAACTGAGGTGTGTAGTCTAAGGTTGTCGGTCTAGTAATTAATCAGATCGGAGATAAAACAAGGCGTAACTCACAAAATGCGCAAAACAAAATAAACAAAACTTTTCAAACTCTCACGGTAATCAACAGACAGCTACAGATTTGGTGATCTGTCTTCGACATTGGATGAGTTTTAAATATGATGCACGCTTTGTTTGAATTTTCAACAGAAGTTCTGACAATTTTTGACGTTTCAACTGTTCATAAAATTATTTTTTCTGAGTTGTCGGTCTGATCCTATATGGTACGTGTACTGGGTCGTCATTGCAAATATAGAGAAAAGACTGCTAGTAATTGTCAACTGTACAACAGGCATTTTTTACAGGCAAATTTTAGGCACATTGATGTGCCTAAAATATTCCGAACTAGTCTGTCTTTGTGAAAATGGTTGAATGAATAATTTTGAATTATTCAACGAAGTCTTCTCTCTAAAATTATATCCATTTGTTACGTAGGCTAGCGATTGAACCGAGACCTTAGAACTGATGCATTTACAATTGTAGCACTCCTAAAGCTCCAATAGGCTAGCCACTGACCCAATAGGATTGTGTGCAAGATCAATCCACTAGGCCAGTGTTTCTCAAACTTCTTGGTTTCACGGACCGGCAAAACAATTTCCGCATTTCCTGAGACCGGCAACTTTCCATCGCAATAGAAAATAAGTTAGTAACGCAACTTTTTATCGCAATAGTATGTGTACAAAAGTACTACTGCATAAAGGTAGGCCTATTATATAAGGTAGAATTTTGATTTTCTACAGAACTAGACCTTCACTTCAGTTTGACTGCATGGAAAGGCACAGTTATCCAATGTTTTATCTTACATATTTAATCAATATCGAAGGACAGAAAGTGACCTAGTTGTTTCCCAGTTACCGGCAGCAGGTGGTCCGCGGACCGCAGGTGGTCCGCGGACCGGCACTTTGAGAAGCACTGCACTAGGCTACATTGGGTCATTTCAAGTCCACGGTGTTACGATTGAGTTAGAGTTGAGTTAACGATCGACGAGTTAGATTCACATTCATATTTACATTCGGAATAACATTATAACGTTGCACGTAGACAACCGCAAAAATGTTGAATATAATGTGATCTAACTTGTCAAACGTTAACTCAACTCTAACTCAATCGTAACACCGCGGACTTGAAATGACCCAATTGTCATTGAGATTGTTGTCTTGTCTCATAATAATGGTCTTGATTGCGCTTTGTTAATTTTCGATACGGCTTAGAAACAAAGGTGTATCTGTTACAGTAACGTCACGAAATCGTTTAATGTCAAATAGATGAAGATAAAGTTGTCTGGCCTCGCTAGGCTACAGGCTTCACTTAGCAATCGGTGCGTTATTATCTTTGCAAAGGTTGAGCGTTGGTAATTAAAGTAAAATTAGGATGGCTATACTTTGAAGTGTTGTTCTGTCAAAGTAATGTAATTGAAAATATTTACTAGCCTCCGCCTATACTGTTGCACAGTAAATGCGGTCGCTCGCTCGACTAAAAATATAAGGCGATGTACATGTTGTATGTGTATGCTGTATACGTTCCTACACAGACGTACGTGTACAGAGTGCGCCATAAACAAAGGATCCCCAAGAATCGTGATATCTGAAATAATTTGCAACAAAAGCCAAAATTTTCAGGGAAATATTTTATTTTCAAAGTTATGAAACTCTTTCAAAAGAATCTAAAAAGGCATTTTTTTACCACATAATAATAAAACCCACAAAAGACGTTTGATCTACATGTATGCCAATGTAAGCTAAATGTCGCTTAGTAGTAAACTCGCACAGATTTAAATCTTCTTGACTGGCGTGCATGGGAGAGATGCCTGATAGAAATTAAACCTATGCAATACCTAAATAAGGATTTAAATGTTGGTTGTCCCCCTCACGGGAGACAGCAGGGAGACCGCCTACCTCAAGCAGCGGCTCTCCATCGCCATCCAAAGAGGGAACGCTCTTTCAATACGGGGCACCCTCACCCTGGACGCACTAACGGACTGCTAGCATCAGTGGACTATTCTTAGTATTTAGCCAGTTGAACACCGTATGAATGTTTTTTTTTAAGTCTTTTATGGTAACAACATTTTTATCTTTATTTAGGTATTGCCTTATAGAAGTGACAAGTAGCCTCTTAGGCTCACAGATTCAAATCCCAGACAAGACAAACGCTGAAGCGAAAGGGATGTTGTAAGTCAGGGGTTCTCGACCTTTTATGTTACGGGGAACGCTTAATTTATGCAATAAAGGTCGGGGAACACCCAAGAAAAAATACGCCCTACGAGAGCAGTGAGTTTGACAACGAAGAGTGCAGAAACGTTTGAAAAAAGATCCTTAATTAATTAAGGCCCGTCCAGCAAGTAGCCTACTTCACGCTTCGAGGGATGGGGAGGGAGCAGAGAATCGAGAAAGTGTGAAAATGATCTACTTGTGGGAGTGGGGTATTGACATGGAATAGAAATGTGTTTTCATGGCCTTAAAGAATTCCAATACAATGAAATGAAGCGTTGCCTAACGTTTACATTATCTAAACGCCTTTTGTAGGCTTTATTGTGTTGTTAAAAATGTTTGTCGATTTTGTTGAAAAAGTTTCATAACTTCTGAATGCAAAAATATTTTTGAAAACTGTCGGATTTGTCGTTAATTATACGAATCTTGACAAATTTACTTTAAATATTAGGCATACTAATTGGCAAAGTTGTCGACGCGGTTGTACTAGGGGGTAGTTTTTCTGGCACACACTGTTACGTAAGTTAGCCGAGTATGAGAAATGCGTGAGCAATATAGTAACCTAGAATAATTTTAGTAATCAAAATACGTGTTCGTTACTTTACTTGCCACAGCGGTTAAAGTTTGTTGCGTTCAGTTAAGTGGAGTTAGTTTGAGATTATTTACATGTAAGAGTTAGTTATAGTTATTCTTGAATTTCGGATTAGGATTAGGATTTAGATTTGAAACGCTTTTCTTCACAAACGTTTGCTTCTCAAAATTTGATAAATTAATAGACAAGTAGCGAAATTAGAATTGTCCAAAGTTTCATTGATGAAGTCCAACATGAAAATCAAACTGTCATGGTAGGCTATCAGTACTGTAGGTCTGCAAGAGTTACCTGGGCCTACAACATTCATAAGTTCATAACGTGGCCTGCAACAACGTATGGCACGACGCAAGCTCTAAACGGACACTTGGTCAAGTGAAAATGCTTCAGTGTTTATGCTTCGAATAAAACGAACTTCAAGTGCTTCGCGGTTACCAAGCAATCTGTTTGCTACCAGGCTATTACTGCATAATGCTTAATGCTACTCTTCTACTAAGCAGTGCTAGTATACGTGGTAGCGTAGGCTAATAGCCTAAGATTGCAAGGTTGCAGACTAGCAGTAGACTACAGAGGCTATATAGCTTATAAGCAATCTGGTGTATTCCCAGAACGAAAAAAAAATAAAATAAAAAATAAGGTAGGTGCATTTGATATTAATTCAAACTATAGCCCGCAGCTTATTCCCGGATTTACAGTAAGCATAGGGCTTGCTAACTTGCATCGACTGCTTCGGACCTAAGCTAGAGAGTAGGGAGTACCCTTTTTTTGTTTATTCAAAATGCATGTTACCAAATACCAGTATACGCATTATAGATTATAGTATTACGATACAACATTATCTGATACATTTCATCATTAGTCTCTAAGAAGATGTAGGCTGTATTATTATATAAGGTGGGCACTGCGCAAAGAATAGATGATTTAAGCACGAGGTGCGATCCTTAATTAACCAACAGACTTATACAATGTTGTATACGTATAATGTCACCGTATGACTTGTACTGTCACGACATTTTTTTTAAATATTCTTCGAGAGGCATTCGAACGGATGAACAAAAAACACTCGAGCGCGTGTGTATAGCCTGCGCCTCAAACATTCTACGTTATAACAATGCTTTTCGTGGGGCAGTTTTTAACGGTGCTTATTCAATTTTGTTTCTCACTTTAGTATCTGCACATCTGGGAATTTGTAACTGCACATTTCTGGATTTGTAACTGCACATCTTGGAATTTGTAACTGCACATTTCATGAATTGCAACTGTACGTTTCAGGATTTGTAACTGCACATTTCAGGATTTGTAACTGCACATTTCAGGATTTGTAACTGCACATCTCAGGATTTGTAACTGCACATTTCAGGATTTGTAACTGCACATTTCAGGATTTGTAACTGCACATTTCAGGATTTGTAACTGCACAACCATTTTTTGTATTCATAAATAAGTAACTAGTAGAGGCACCCGCGATACTCGGGGCTGAAGTGGCTGTCAGCCAGTAGCATCGGCAGGCCTGAATTTATGCGAATTCGCATCGCAATCATTTGCGAATCAATTTGACCCGCTTTGCGCATCAAACACAGATTTGATTCGCAATATTTGCCAATCGAAAACTGTGTTAATCAAAGTTCAATAAACCGACGAGTGAAATTACAATCATGGAGCCAAATCATCTACATGTAGCAGTGATTTGGCCTTCAGTTCACGTCGGGCTTTAGCAGTAACAAGTCGACGTAGGCCTATATGTAAATGTAGGCCTACATGTACATGTAGGCCTACATGTACATGTAGGCCTACATGTACATGTAGGCCTACCTACTGCATGAAATAACGAGACTATGATATTAATTAGACCTAATGCGGCGATTAATCAAATCGCGGAGCACATCCTAGTTCATGTTATATTTTAAAATTACAAGCACTTAACATTTATGTGTGATCCCTTGGGCAATTTTATGAAGGTATAAAAACTGCTAATCAAATTAGTGAAACTGCTAATTAAAATTGAATTCTGTTAGCAAAACTGTTTAACGATTTTCTGGGCTTGAATTCAGGCCTGGCCATCGGGGTCTTGAAGGATGGGATCCCGAGGCACCTAATTGGCTCTCTAGAACCCCCTTGGTCAATATATTTGTCGAAATACACGCTGGCATTAAGGGCCTATTAGCCGCTGCTGACATGATTCTTTATCATACACCAGTCTTGTTTTCGGAACGGCATATAGTAATTAGCAAAAGTCGTGCCATTATTTTGAAATGTATCAAAGTTATTGTACAGGGAATTTCTGTGGTTCTGATAGCATTATCATATAATGCGGAAGCCGGTTGGCAGCTGCTGTAATAGGCTTTATTGCAATGAGCCTTTGCAATTGCTTATTGAATATTGACCAGTATACGAATAGTTTCGTTTGTTAAGTTATTTGTATCATTTATAGCCCAAGCGTCGCGCCAGCGATCGCACGTGAACAATCCTACACGGCACGCGCTGCTTTCAACTCATTCCTTTCCGTGATAGTGTTCTATGGTTAGATAACATTGTACAACAATATTGGTACAACGTACATGCGCATGTCTGTAGGCCCTGCCCGTGCTAATATTATTGCAAGCTGTAGCCCCAAATATATGCCCTACACGTCCTATGTACGTTGGCCTACGAATTTCTTGTGCGCATCTTAATTAGGCCAATCATTTCTCTTGGAAAAATGCGCAGGCGGTGCATATTGGTGCACGGACCCCATTTTGAGGGAGGCTTTTGACGAGGAAGGAATAGGCCTGTAACGCTGTCTTTTGTTATGCACTATATTCATTTGATCCAGGCCCGTAGCATGAGGGACAAATTCCCCCTCCTCCCTTGATCGAGGTCTCAGACCCCCTTGTTCTCTTAAACATTTCCCTCGCCCGACCCCCCCGCTGCAAGACTTACTGTTCCTACCCCTCCCCCTGAAAACTGCCACGGTACGGGGCTGATATGACCGCACAGTGCAGAGTAGGGGCATTGTGGCCCCCCTCCCCTCCTAGAACTCTCTACGAACGGTATCCATGGTTTGAGGCTAGTCTTTGACCCTAGAAACAGCCACTTGGTGGTAGCCGGTCATCGAGTGTCATATCTGCTAAGAAGAGTGACACAAGTTGACCAGCGCAGTGCTTACGGTAACTAAGGAGTGAACACTGCTTTGAATTGTATACTGAACTGTGCAAGTAACTTTCAGAAGCGTCTAGCTTCTTGTCGTCAGCGTTAACATTCGTCAATTAAGATTGCAGTTGGCTAAATCTCGATTCTGGTAACGCACGACGAGTAAGGGTTCCTGTAGTTATTTTCAGGTTTGTAAACAAATCAAACTTAGCCTAGTCAAACTCAGAATTACATGTAGCCTGTAGGTTCGATCTACTGTACAATGTAAGACTTACATATACAGGGAACGTGACATTGCAGACTGTCACCTGTCAAAGCGTTCAATTTCTTGACGCTGCTGTATAGGCCTAGTGAATGGCGAAGGCATACATTACCGGTAATCAAATAAGCTTATGATCGAGACAAAAATAGTTAATTATTTTATGAAAGGTTTTGCCTAAAAGTTAATTCGGTACGATAGTGTAAGTTAAGTTTGGATAAAGATTTATTTTGCAAATTAAGCATGCCTGCGTGAAGTTTCACTAGCAATCGTCTTAGTGAAAGCAGTGTAACGAGGAGGGGGTGTGTCCCCCGTGAGGGGAGAATATTGTGCATGCAATTTTGTAGAGAAGGGTGAAAATTTGTACTCTCCGTCACATTTGACATGACCTGAGAATCAACAATTTGTAGAAAAAGACTGCAATGTCATTTTCGCTCCTGCTTCCTTAGTCTCCATTTACGACTCGCCCGGGGAGCCCTGGGCTGCAAGCTACTTCTTTGTTCCCCGGCTTGCAGAAGGTAAACGCATGTATTTAAGTAGACCTAACCTAGTAAACAAAAGTAAAAAACGAAATTAGCAACCAGCCACGTCTTTAAACTACACTAATGTGAGTAGTTAGAAACTATACGTCTTGTGTTCCTGTGCTGCAGTCTGAGGAGCGAGCATCAACGTCACCAGCAGCAGCAGCAGCCAGCATGCCGAGCTCGACGACCCAAGACGAGCGCAAGGAACGCAAGGAGCGCAAGGAGAAGGAAGAGCAGAAGCAGTCCCCCCGGCGGAAGGTCGAGGGTGACGGCGCCACCATCGAGAACCTCCGCGAGATCGTCGAACTCGGCTCGCGCATCTCCAAGAAGAACTCGGACTACGAGAAAGAGATCAGCTCCCTTCGCCAGATGAACGACGAGCTGGAGCGCAGGAACGCCGCGCTCTCCAGCAAGCTGACTGACTGCGAGAACCGCTCCCAGTCCCAGTCGGGCAGGAGCAACGAGCTCGCGTCCAAGAACTCGACTCTTCTGAAGCGCAACCAGGAGCTGGACCGCGAGAACGCGGAACTTCAGCGCAAGAAATCGGAGCAGGAGAAACAGATCGCAGACCAGACCAAGAAGCTCAAGTCGCTGAATAGCCAGCTGCGGGATCGTCAGGAGGAGAACGCGAGGCTGAAGGAGGACATCAACACAGCTAATGGGCGCGATAAGGATGGCAAGCAGAAGGGACCGCCCAAGCGGACCGACGAGGACGAGAAGCTGATCAAGGAGAAGGACGAGCAGATCGCCGCGCTCAAGAAGGAGAGGGATCAGGTGCAGAAAGCCTCGCAGCAGGCGCGCAAAGAGTTGCAGAGCTCCAAGTGAACGAGAGGAGTCAGGGAGGGAAGAAGCAAGTAGAGAGGGGCAAATGGAAGTGGGAGTGAGAAAGGGATTGTGTGGCAAAGAAAAATGCTGTAAAACATGAACTTTTTGCCAATTTTGAGAATCGATTAAGCTCGCAAAAATTACATGTGCGAAAATAAAGCTGCAGAAGCTACATATATATGTAATGGACATACCTCAAAAACGCGAAAATTACTCCAGAAAAATTTCTAAGAAGCAAAATCTCGAAAATAATGTGCAGTAAAAATTTCATGTTTTATGTGAAATGAACTGATTTTGGAATGTGTTATTAACAATCACACAATGAAGAAAAGTATAGATTGAAAGGGATATTCATACGAGCTATTAGATCCTAGAATGAGCGAGTCGAGGAGATACTGACTTTATTTGAACACATTCTTTCAGTCTTCTCTGTTTCAGTTCGGCCTAATAATCAGTTTAATTTCTGCAACTTTTGTCTGTAGCTATGATAATATAATTTGAACTAACCTAATGTTTAATGTAAATTATTGAAAATGTAAATGCTGTTGGCTCATGACATCGACTTCCCAACCAATGTATCGAATCAATATTAACAAGAAAACAATGACGCAAATGACGTCATTGCACTTACGAACTTTAGTGCACTCTAATGGCAATGAAACCAGTACGGTATATTTCTGGATGCATACAATGTACAACCCGTGAGGGTACAAGCCTTGTACATTGTACAAGCCATGTTTTCATGAATCGCGCAGTATTTAATTTGAATATTTCGTATGAATGTCTGTTAAACGTTTAACTTCATCGCCTCATGCAGAAATGAGTTACACTTGATTTCTTTGCTTGGGGAGGAGTTTTTTTGGAAAGCACGGAAGTGGAATCAATAATTTTGAGTATAGGCCAAGGCCTATGTGCTTAATGTATATCTGATGCATAGGCAACTTCATTCAAGCAACATTGTAGGTTTCTTAAACTAGAGTGATAATAATATGTAGATGGTGATAAACATAATAATTTGCTTTTATCTTCTGTCTAAAAGTGCCTAGACCCTACCTATAAGTACTACAGACATCATACACGTATATGCACACATCACAGAACTACAAGCTTAGATTGCGCATGCATTAGCAGCACAATATCACAGAAAGAAGCATTTTTTGCTAAAATCGGAAGTTGATTTGTATTATGGGTAAAAGTTGGTAATTATTGTGTTTGGATGTGAGAGGGTCATGACCCTGTCAGTCAATTGTTGAGGTTGGTAATTGGTTTGGCTCGCGAGCCAAGCCCTTCCCCCTTCATCCCCATACGTCCTTCATTCTATGAGCTGTAGTGCTGGGCCTTGGCACACATGTAGTGAATGCGGCCAATATAGCAAGCTCATGCTCGCAAGCTGACAAAGAGGACGACTACACTAGAAGATCATCCTGTAATCTTTTATCCTTTTATCTAGCATGGCTAAATGTAGACTACAGTAGGCCTATCTATGCAATCGATTATTTGGCTTACTAATATTTAAGCTTAGTAATAATAGCGCACTAACTGCTGGCTGCACCTCGATTTAAGTGCGATTTAATTTCGTAGTCCGAATTAACCAATGGTAATCTATGAGAGAATTGTATTCAATAATTTGATTGGTTAGTTTGGACCACAAAACTAAATCGAACTTAAATCGAGGTCGAGCAACCAGCAGTAATTGTCAACAGATGTGGTTGATACGTTTGTGCACGCGCTTCTAATTTGACTGGTTTGCAATATAGTCAAACTTATGTCACATAAGTCATCATTAGCAATCAGGTTGTAGGCATATAGGCCTACAGTGGGACATACCGTACAGTGTACATGTCCGCTAAATAACTAAATGCACAGCTAGGCTTATCATTGCAAATATCAATGTCGCACTGGCTGAATAATCGATGCCCATCTAATAAAAACAATTTAATCTCATTCACACGGTCCAATATAGTTTATTAATTATCTATACAATTTAAATAAAGTTTGTTCAAACTCATATATTGGTGCTGCATCTTGTACATGTAGGCTGCACATGATCATAAATGCTCAGACACAACTGCAGACATCGGCTTGGATTCATATATCCATGATATATAAGCTGCTTCAAATTCTTTGGTGGTTTTTTATTGCCACCGATTCTCAGGCCAATTCTGTACATTCCACTTCTAGTTCTCATGCACGCATTGTGCAATCTGTTTCTTCAACTTCATTCTCTCATATTCTTTGGTTCACAAATGTGCAAGTCGCTTCAATTTCTGTGATGCATATTACAGGCCTATACATAAATGCCAAAAATTTCAAGATCTTCATTTTCTAAGTTTCTCTCATCCACCTTGTATAGCTAGACGACCTCAAGTTCTTTGGTGCACACTGTAGATGTCCACTGCGCCAGTGTCCATACCGACCACCAGCCTTCCTGTCTCCTTCACGTAACATATCCTCTGCGGCTCGTGGGCCTCGTCCCCCCCTGTCCCCCCGGTCCCCCCAGCACCCCCCAGAAGCACGCGGTCGCGCCCAAGTTGTGAGTCGAGCAGCACGATGCGCCGGCCCCGCCAATCAACGACGAAGACACGCCCATCGCCGTCTAGGGCCACTCTGATTGGTTGGTCGAGCTGACCCGGCCCCGGGCCCGGAGGGCCGCCGAAGACGCGCAGCATCGCCCCCGTTCTGCTCACCTGGGCAGGTGAGAAAGTCTGCAGATGAGGTACAATACTTTTAAAATGGAAATCTAAATTAAGAGTAAGCCTACAGAATTTAATTGAAAGACACAATGTACACAACAACTGGTTGAGAACAGATGGTATGGATTACAACCCTTCCCACATCTACATTTCTACTAACTATTCTGACACCTGCATGTAGCCTAGCATTGCGCTAGCACTCCGTGCGCATAGCATTGCGCATTGCTATACAGTGTACAGAGGTTTTAGTGAAAATTGAAAACAATTCAATTAGTTTTTAATGGATAAGTGTAGCATTTTTATTTTGTATTTCAAACAATTCAGCCTTTGCAAGAAGCCTTTGCATGGAATGCTACCACAACAGATTTCAGGGCTCAGCAACTTGGAGTAAATATTGCATTATGCAGTTTCAATTGCTTTTGTTTTACGCTCATGAAGTAACGGTTGAGAAACTTCATCGGTTATTGGCGTACCATAAAGGCGAGTTAACCGCGAGTTGGCTCAATCGACGGATAGTGTGACTTCATGCTGCGCATAGATGATTGACAACGATCACTTTCAACTCACCGATTGACCAACTCGCGGTTAACTCGCAATAGTGGGTACGCCAATTAAACAACATTAAATTAACACGAAGTAGCTCATAGATTTCGAGCAAAAAATTTCCTTCTAGGTCAACTTCGGGTAGAATTTGAAGTCAAAGTGAAGGTGCGTCTATTCAATCCAGCTGACGTTCTGCAGTCAACGCAGACGTCCTACCTCGCAGACGCCTAGCTACCTCACAGACGACTAGATACCTCACAGACGTCTAGCTACCTCGCAGACGTCTAGCTACCTCACAGACGACTAGCTACCTCGCAGGCGTCTAGCTACCTCGCAGACGTCTAGCTACCTCGCAGACGTCTAGCTACCTCGCAGACGCGGTGGATGAGGTTGAAGCTGCAACCGTGCGCCACGACGAACGACCCGCTCTGCGTCTCCACCGCGTGCCAGGGGTCCTTGAGGTCCGCGGGCAGCGCGATGACGTGCAGGCGGCGCGCGTTGGGCCGGTACACGCTCAGGCGGGAGGGGCGGCTGAGCAGCAGGACGCGCCCGTCCGCGCAGACCGAGATGGAGTAGGGTAGGCGCACACCCTCCATCCACCGCTCGGTCACTGTCTGCGTGTGGACGCAGAATTTAGGTAGGTGAAAAAGCCTGCGAATAGGACCACTGTTTCACACCGCTGAAATTGCTGCTGAGCGTTCCCCCAGCTACAACTATATATCTTCGTTTATTTGCAAAGAGGCTGACAAACCGCAGCCCAGAATAAGCACAATGTCATACATACTGGATGAACAGTGTTAGCTGAGATGTAAAAATTGGATCAATAAATGAACCGATACTGCGAAAATACTTACTGTTCGGATATAGGCTGAGCACAGGGTAATCAATACACGAACCAGTAGGAGATTAGCTAGTCGATGCAGTAGTAAAAGAATTGAATTAAAACATGGATGCATGCTGTTGTCGAGAATCACAATTTCTATTTTAGATACTGTATGTACACTTACAATGTACGTATGGTGCATGTATGTATGGCATACGCCCCCCAAATCCCCGCCCTCCACCTGAATACAAGTCCCCTTGATCATCCCAGATTTCAATTTCCATCTATCCTCATCTCTCTGATACTGAAACACCGTCTATACACTTCTACGCCCCATCCCTCCATTGTAAAGCTTGCTCTCCTACCTTCGTCTCCCCAAGGCGCACTTTCCACGCGCACTTGTTACCGCTGTCCGTCACGTAGACGGCGCCCGTCGCTCCGCAGGCCGCTACGTCACACGGATACGTCATGCCCGCCACGATGACGTCAGCGAGTCGCTCGCATGACGCAGCGTCGTAGACCTACGTGTCGGCAGAGAATCATGCGCATCTTTCTGGAATGATCCTCACATGCCAAAATGCTCAATTTCCCAATAACAGGCAAGAACTTTTTCAAAATTCCTGATCTTTATCATGACCACAAATAATGTTGAACACCAAGCAAGCCAAATTTGTGCTTAATGAGGTAACAGAGACACTGAAAAGCTTAATCGATCGCTCAATTTAACAGTAAATTGAGTAGTGACATCATGAAATATTTACACATGTTCATATACAAATTATTTTAATGTTTCAACAAACATACTTAAATATTTTTTATTTTGTGCACGCCTGCTGGGCCCACTTCGAAGCCTATCCGGGGCCGGATCTGACTCGCGGACCGCCACTTGAATAGCCATGCTCTAAAACTCTGTAAGATTCTGTTGGATAACTGCTGTAGAACTCTCAGTCTAACCCGCAGCGAGCTGGACTTGTAGCAGGCGACGTAGAGGCGGTCGGCCAGCTGAGCCAGACCCATCACGCAGCCGCCCGCGACCAGGCGCGCTTGCCGCCGCACCACGATGTCCGCTGCGAGCATTCGACAACTTGGTTAACAGGGGCCTCATTCAGGAAGAGATCTTATCAACATTTTTTTCTTTTAATCTTATGATTGTCTTAAGAGAATCCTAGAAAAATCGCATCTTTTTATTGAAAACTTCACACCGCCACGAGTAATAAACCGAACGTCATAGCGATCGGCGAATGGATTATATTTGTTGCAAATTTGATCTAGGAAAAAAGTAAAAAAAATTGTAAGAAATGTACGTGAATTACTACCAGTACCCTGGATTACAAGTAGGGAATAAGCCATGACGTAGACTGTTGATTTCTATTACTTATTATCAAGTGCTTGCTATAAATATGTTAGTAAAGCACGTTTTAAATGAAGCTTGTGGCAGTTTAAAGGTCTAATAAGATATATCTCCAAGACTTCCAAAAACATTGAAAACTAGCAAAACTCGCCGATAACTAGCCTTTATAAACAATGTGCTGCAAATCAAATTATTATTCAAATTACATATTTTATTATTATTTGTAATTAAGTCTGAATCTAACACTAAAATATTACAACTCCATCTTCCAGCTGAGGGGATGTCATTCAGCTAAATTAATAAGATGCTAGAAGCGCGTCGCGTATACGAAGGGTGAAAGAATAAATATTAGAGGTGGCTATGCCCAATGATGATCTAGGCTGAATATGCATGCTACTAAACTCGAGATGCAGCGATTTATACAAATTGGTTATTAAAGTCGTCATGATTTCTCACGTCTTGCTATTTTGAAAGTAGCCCGTCTACAAAATCAAGAATTTTAATGATTTCTACGAAACATCCAACAAGCTCAACACGCCAGAAACCCACCCGTTGTCGTCTCCCGCTTGACGACCACCCTTCCGATAATATTCTCCCCTCCCTCGCTGTCCGCGAACTCTTGTAGCGACGTCATAGCGAGGCTGACGTCACAGCTCGTGAAGCAGTCGGTCGCGCCGCTGGGGCCCCCGCGCGGCGTGCGTTGCAGCTCCTCGGCGCGGCTGTGAAGGTCCCCGGCCACGCGTAGCACGTGCGCGGGGGCCGAGCGCTCGCGCAGGTCTCGAGCCTCGGACCGGAAGCGTTCGAGGGCCGCCAGGTGCTCGTCGATCTGCTCGCGAACAGGTTCGAACTCACGGAGGCGCCGCTCCTTGAGGACGTGTAGCTCCTAAGTGTCAGCAATGTAAACCTTGGAATTGTGCTCTTTGGTGTGACAGTGGATGATAGTTGCTTGAACTGCTGGAATGCTTAGATGCTTTTTTATTTCGATGACCTTAGAAGCGTCGGGAGGAGAGGGGGAGGGATCGGGGGGCAAAGCCCAAGGCATATTCAAAGCTTAAAACTTGCAGCATTTAAGCTGCGATATTCGAAATGCTTGGTATATAAGTTTAAGTGAGAATATGTAGGTTCAAAATTCTATATTTACTGTTAAGTATGACACGGCAAATTTAAACTGGCTTCCCTCCCCCCCCCTCCGTTCGTGAGTATGTTACAGGCGGGAAAAAGTTTTTTTAACATTGGAGTGAAAGAAGTATTCTTGTCCTCAAGGAAATCGAAACACAAATATGGTATCTAAAAAATGAAATCCCCCCCCCCAACGGCAGGAAACCGTGGCAAAGCCTTGATTGGAGCAGGGTGCAGAGGTGCAGCCCTGCCTGGAGCAGCCTCAGAGCAGGGGGCAGCGGTGTACCCTTACCTAGAGCAGGGTGTAGTGGTACATGTAAAACCTTGCCTGCAGCAGGGCACAGCGGTGAAGACTCAGTGACTGACCTGCAGGCTGCAGCAGAGTGCAGAGGTGTAGCACTATCTGCAGCAGGGCGCAGCTGTGTAGCATATACCTGAAGCAGGGCGCAGCGATGCTCCTCGACGAGCCGCTTGAGTTCCTCGCTGCGCTCGTTGACCTCGCTCTCCGCACGCCCGACCTGCTCGAGCAGCTTCTTGCGCTCCGCCCTCAACGCCTGACGCATGTTTGTCCTAGACACACACAGAACTTATCTATCGCTGAAGCACATTGGTCCTAAATACACACGGAACTCAGCGCTTGGATCATTTCCGTCGTGGAAACACATAGAGCTTAGCGCATGGATCATGATCGTCCTGAACGCACACAGAACTGAGAGCACTGAGCAAGATAGTCCTGGAAACACAGTTCCACAACTGTCCTGGAAACACAGTTTCTGAACCGCCATACAAACACATCACCGGTAAGAATCTCAGAGTACTATTCCTCTTTTATATCTAATTGACTGCGAATCAGGTTTTTTATACACTTTTCCTCTATATTCAATGAACAAGAGTCCGATATTAAATATGTGATATATAATAGTAAAATAAAAGAATAAGCTAGGAACGCATCGGAACAATTATAGAACAATCAGACAGCATCAATATTAGAATGGATGCCTAACAACTAATAAAGTCATTACACAACATAGCGTCACATAACCCAGTTACTAACCTCCCTCCCCGTTACACAGTTTCCAGTAAGCTTCCCCAAAACCTACGACAGTCTCGCCGACAGCCGCTAGGCCTACCTCTGGGTCCATCCAAAAGAGCTTCCGCTGGATAGGACAAGCCGTTTAATTTAATATTCACTCCAAATACATGCAACATGTAATGTTACAACACTATACCGTGAGCACAGTTACAAGTTACACTTGGAACAAAGATACAGAGGTACATTTTGTACAGGCCTGGACTCTACGACGTGGCGGGAACGACCGCGCAGCAGCAACAGTTTGAATCTATGAGGTGCAGGACAAACAGCCAGCAGCTGGCCGCTAGTAGCTAGCAGCTGCCAGGCCTGCTCGTGACAGCAGTGACGGAAATGATTAGCGTGATAATTGCTCGTCGCAATCACACGAAACTTAGAGCTTAAAACATGATCGTCCTAGAAACAAGCAAAACTCAGCATCTCTGACGCATGGTCTTTCTGCCCACCTTACCTCTCCCAGGCTTCTCATACCACACCTTACCTCTCAGACGTCCCTCATATCACACCTTACCTCTCCGACACCCCTCATACCACACCTTACCCCTCATACGTCCTTCATACCACACCTTATCTCTCAGACGTCCCTCATACTATTCCTCGCCTATCCGACACCCCCCATAAACTACACCTTACCTTCAAAGCCGGTCATTATGCACCTACAGAGTGAGTCAAAAAAAATAACCCCCTAGCGATATCGCGATAACTCAGTCAAAATGCAAAATATTGGTTTCATA
>JAQIWG010000920.1:0-28060 GCA_034695025.1 Chamaedrilus cognettii
CCCCCCCCGCAATATCATTTGTAGCGCTCATGGCTGGGTGCGGGCGCGTCGCGTCCAGGCGGACGCATCATCCATCTAGACTACAGGCTCACACCGCGCTCAGACGACGCGCTTGTTAAGCACGAATCATGCTTGCTTTCAAAAGCGTGCTTTGCAAAATGTTAGTATTTCAATATAATTGTCCGACTGGGCAAATATCGGAACTGGATCTTCAAACGCGATTGAAAATTCAAACCGGTTCGATTTCTGTCCACCGAAAGCTTGCATTTCAAAGTACTATCTGAACATCCTCGCTTTTGAATTCCTCGCAAGAAGTTTAAAAACAAGCATTTCAAAAATATCGTCGACTGCGGTGTCTGTATATAGGGCCTACTTAGATATGGTAGCTCTAACGTCAGGTATTTATCTGCAATATGCGGCAAGAATTTCGTTAAGCACCAGTAAAGTAATGAAGGCCAAAACTGAGGAACTTGAACTAAGAAGGATAAATTAACATAAATTTCAAACTGTACTAAAATGTTTACTGTCCGCACAACACTTCAATCTTCAATCCGCAAAAATCCATTACATTCTTTTCAATATTCGACACAATCTTGACATTTTGAGCAACACAAAACTTTAAAATACAAAAAGGTCGCTTATGAATCTATCCTGATCATTCTACAGACCTACAATAAATGACACGACACGTTTGTAGGACGCAGAGGCGCTGATCTCATTCAGCACAACGGCTTCTGTGGATACTGAGGATATTTGCACACGCCGCTAATCAGGACGTAGTCCCCCTATCCCGATGAGTCCATCCGGCAAGACTCACCCGGGCTGCTAATCCCGACTAGAAATCGATGAGCCAAGTCCCTGACGCTCACTATAGTCAGCTGTTGTTTTAACCGTTCCCTATAGCATACAAGCAGCGAGCAGGTCTCTAAGTATTACCTCAACATGCACACAAATTAATACAAACAAAATTGAACGTCTACCATGTCAATAACTCGATTAAGAACCAGTTTGCGGTCAGTTTATGCCGTGTATTTTATGTGAGCAGTTTATCTTTCTCTTAGAAAGGCGTGTGAACATTATCATTCGCTCGTTTTATGATTTATGAAAAATCGACGAATTTAACATATGAAACACACCGATCGCTTCAATTTATTACACCTTGACATGTGACTTGTTTCTAAACTTGGTCTCCATGTCCTGACATCTATTTTTCTTTGTCATCAGCTGTGAGACAGAAAGAATGAATGTCATTCAATGTGTGCTGTAATCAGTCAGTTTCAATGTCATATAGTAGGCTCCATTATGAATAGCTTAGTTAAATGTCGTCATGAGTTCCACATTGTAAACTTTTACTGTGAATGTGATACCGTGTGCCGTATACATGTGTGCTAATCATTTAAGCTTATAATTTGAATGCGAACATTGTGTACCGTATGTAATCAGATTTTAGCTTCTATGTCGGCTATCTGGATAAGCTATCGGTAAAACAAAATGAAACTCTTTAATATTATTGCAAACAAAACAAGCGTTGGCTGAGCCTTAGATCTGCTTGAGCACATGTGTCACCATTCACCAGTTCACTCGTGTGGGTCACACAGGTCAAACTCAAAAAACTGTACGCGTCCAACCAACATGGAAATTTCTCGAATAATTACTGCCACGACTAAATTTCTGTAAACATTTTTAAGCAAAAAATAATATTAATTTTTAATTTGTAAACAATGCGCGACTAATATCGGAATGAAAGAGATTGGCCAACCTTGGTAGTGGTAGGAAGCCTTGCGTTTAACCGCCACCTCAAATGAGGTGGGAGAACTGGGAGACTCCATGTCTAGCTGGACACACGTCGGCTGAGAGAATAGATAGAACTGGGAGACTCCATGTCTATCGATTAATATCCACACGTCGACCGAGAGAATAACCTACACAGGCTGAGCGCAGTATATCCGAATGTCTGTAGACCTATATAACAGGCTAAAGACGCCTTCAAAAGTCTTTCGCAAAAGGTCTATTAATTAGGTCTATTCTTATAATAAATTGGCCTATATTAAGATCAGACAATAGATTCTGTCATCTTCTTTGCTAATTAATCCAACATTAATTCGACATTAATGATAATGTCGCCATGTATCGCATACCATCAGACAACCCAATTGAAGCTATCTCATGTATAACGTAGTGCGCCGTACGCTATAGAGTAGAAGGCATACGCGTAAAAATAATTGATGATCAGCTGATCTGCAGATAGGCCTTCATCATGTAGGCCTAGCCCTCCTAGAGCAGAAGGGCCGGGAGTTTTTCATTTTCGCGTCTCACGATTGTTCGTCCGAGAGGCCTCGAACTGTGTCGCAGGGTCTGAGGTCGCAGTATAAGCCTACCTGCTGCCGCGTGCTGGCCAGTGGCCATGCCTGCTGCAGCAACAGCAAAAGCAGCCCACACGAATAGGTCTGCAGCCTACAACAGACTGGTCCAACAGCGCCGTAAAGTAAGAGAAACAAAGGACTCAGGCAGTGATTACTAACTTACTATCATGTTGCTTGGCGCCGAGGCACTGAATCACGTTGTTCTTTGCAAACGTACCACTTGCAGCATAGCCGATCCCCTATTAAACTTTCAAAAATCATCACCAACTCACGTACCTCGTTACCTGAGTCACAATTTTCATTAAAAATGACTAGGAATAATTACAAATGACTAAGAGGACAACTTGTAAGCATTATTTTTTCAAGCGATGGGTTAACAGAGCGGCGTTAAGGTTAGCCGCGGGGTTTATGGTCGGACAGTACTTTGCCAATTGCGATTTGGTCACGCTATGGGTTTCGACTGACCTTGACTTTAGTTTATTTGGTTTCGAGAGAATTCATCGTTATAATATATAATTAGGCGGAGCGAGGGGCCTTGAGCGCCCAATTAACGCTTCAATGTGTAAATGGCGTTGGTTTTCAACGGTTGGAGAGATCATCGCATTCAGGTTAATAATACAACTTCAGTATTTTATTGCTTTTATACTATGTTGTTTGAGATCGCGTATTATCGCTCAAAAATAGGAGTGATGATTTTGCTTATTGTTGTGAATACAGAAGGAGAACTACATAAATAATACGGGAATACTGCAAAATACTACAGTATATAATCGTGTTTTGACCCCCTTGTGCCGATCCCTTGTTTCTAAGCGCTTGGGCGCATACCGGTAATGTTATGAGGGTACCTACGGGAGAAATTCTGAAACTAATTTTACATTACAAAAATGAGCGACTCTGCAACCTTAATCCAAACGGCCTCATTTACAGTTATATGTCCAAATTCATAATTACTGGCCAATTATTAAAACTTATGTGTTTGGCCTAAAAATTATTGACGTTATATAGCAAAAAGTGCCCGTTTCCTTTAATTGATATGCCCAAACAATTTAAAGTGCTGGATTTGTATTAATATTGTTAAAAGTCAGCTTCGGCTATATCTGACACGATAGCGATTGTTTACATTAGACATACAGTCTGTGCACTGAGATTTCAATGGCCCATATGTGTGTGTAGTCGTGGTCACTGTGCTTCATGGTTGACAAGGAGACTGTTTACGGACGCGACCAGCTTTCAAAGACTGCCGGCGACTGTGCCGGGCGGCGCAAAGACTATGACACAGGCGAGTGGGCTGTGCATTACAATCTCTCCAAGGCATTTTGTGCATTTAATTGCTGAGCTGAGGCTCATACCCCCTTCAAACCGGAGAATAAAGAATTCGTATGCATCCCAGAGCTCCCTGGATGAGTAGCAAAAAGCGACTAAAGAGGGGGAAGCTATCTGTGCATGGCCTTCTGCACAGAACCGGACTGTAATAGTCTTTGTTACCGCATGGTCCTTAAACTCCCAAAACCACCGCTAAGCTGAAGAACCTGAAATCTGTTGTTTGCTTTTATTTGTGCTTCATTTAAAATTATTTAACAGCAGTGTTGTTTCGAATTAACTATTTGACTGTATATTATTGATTTCAGCCAACTTCCGTTGTAGCAGAAGCGTCACTGTGTGAGCTGTATGATCTGTCATCCTCTGTCAAAGGGCTCAAGTTGAAAGTTGACTCCCTGGGTTTTTCCTTCAAGGCTGGACAGTGGTACGTTATTTATGTTATTCCATACAAAGTTGTGTTTGTATGTAGATTGGCTCCTGTTAACAAATAAATTACGGACGTTGATATAGAAGTAGAGAAATACAGTATAGTAGTATTTGCATTAACAAATGATGTTGGTTTTTAGATTTGTTTACTTTTTAAATTTTTTTTGTAGAAGGAATTGACTGCCTCTTTGGCATGTATTCCAAATTTAACCTGAATACTGAACATATTAGAATTATCGTCAGATCTTCAAGGAGGAGAAAATTGAATTAAGGAGTTAATAGAAGACTCGTTGCAATGAGGCCCTGGGATGATGACTCTGGTTCCACCCAGTCCCACATGTTGGTAAGTAATCTCATAGTGTACTGTGTCATATGTGGATGGAGCCTGCCTACATCCATGTATCTTATGTCGATGTAACGTAAAGTTTATGTAAAAAATTGTTGTAGGGTTGACTTGTATGTGCCGGGCATCAAGGAGATTGGTGGGTATTCCATCTGCTCCACTCCTCAGCTGCTGCGTGAAGAAGGAGTGTTTGAGCTGGCCATCAAGCAGAGCTCCTTTCCTCCCACACAGTGGGTCTGCACGCAGGTCTGTACACTGTACAGGGGGCCGGGTATGTGCAATCTAACTAGATGTATTAAGGATGATAGTTATGATTGATGTATAGCTGGTGACTTGTCATGTTTCATATAGATCTGATAAAATTGATTTTATTTGAATGCAGTCTCCTGGTCAATCGTTTTGGGTCGTTTTTCATGGATTCTGTTATATTTGGCATTACTTATTATGTAAATTTATATTCACAGGCCAGTTTTTGATTATAAACTGAAAAGCTTGTTTGAGGATTTTTTTGATTTTCACTGTTTATGAACCCTATGACCTTCAAAATTTAGAATCGGATTTTTGTGATATTCAATTCAGATTACTAGGCGTGTGTGGTTTTATGACCTCAGTTTTTTGAAGTGGCAACACTGCACTGTACTTAATACCGCGAAACATTTAATTTTTTATTTTAGAGCAAGGTTGGAAGTCGTGTCAAAGTTTGCGTGGGTGGGGACTTCTACTTTGACCCGCAACCCCCTGGGCCCCCTCGGGACCTGCTGCTGGTGGCGGGGGGTGTGGGAATCAATCCCCTGCTCTCAATTATGCGCCACGCCTGCGCCCTGCCCGCCCAGTGCCGGCCTGGGCGCATGGTGCTCGCCTTTAGCGCGCCCACGCTCAACGACCTCATATTTAGGGTTAGGCTGGTTCAATCCAGTGTTTAGCTGTTTTTTTTTACTGTCGATATATTGAGTTATGTATTGAATTACATGTACCCATTATTATTGTTTGGTTGTTGATGCTATATTTATTATATGATAATTATATTATGTTATATATTATTTATTATATTAATATTAGAAGATGTAATTTGATGGTTTTATTGTAGTTTACGTGACTAATACTGTTAGAATATCTTTTACTCGCATAAAAGTGTGACGAACATTATTTAGTGCGTTGAATTATGTTCTCTGAATGCAATTACAGCTGTATAAACTATAAAGCATACATGTTTTAATTTCTAATGCGATAAACTCAAAAGTTATGAGTGCAACCCATTTGTTAGTTGCTAAAATTTTTAATTTCTGAGTCCATTGTGTAATTCAAGTTTAATGTCAGGTTTGATTATTATTAATTCAATATTGAACAGAACGCTTTGAAAATTAAAGAAATTGATCAATATTCGTTTCTGTTATTTTGATGCTCTATTGAGCACTGTGAATATGGCTTGACTCAGGCTAGCTAGGGTCCTGCTGTAGTGAGGCCTATTTCTCACTGTTTCAGAATGAGATAACTCGTCTGGTCAGTGATCACAGCAGCATGGCGGTGAGATTCTTTGTGACGCGGAGCAAGCACACGATGGCTCCCCTACTACAGCCAGGCTCTCATCCGCGGATCAGGCTTGATGGTAGGTCGTCCACAATCTGCTCACTGCAGCCAGGCTCTCATCCACGAGTCGGGCTTGACGGTAGGTCGTCCACAATCTGCTCACTGCAGCCAGGCTCTCATCCACGCATCAGCGTTAGCGGTAGGTCGTCCACAATCTGCACGTTATCACTGCAAGTTAAGTTTTATATCAGATTTTGTTTATTCTCTGCGATGACTGACTGACTGACACAGCATTTGTTGCAGGCTTTGAGTTTCATTCACAATTGGAGTGGACCAGGATGGAGGGCTGTGTTTCTGAAATCTGCTCGGATATAGTCTTTGGCCATGAAATGAAAACTGACTATTCATTATTGATATTATTAAGGTTAGTTTCTTTGACACATTCTGTGTGAACTGCACGCCCGAGTGCAGGATTGGGCGTGTCATGAAAGGGAAGAGGTATGGAGGCCAGGAAGGAAACGAATAAGAATGATAGATGATTTGATTGAGAAGGAAACGTATGGAATGTTGAAGAGACGGGTCGAGGATCGGGTGGAGCGGAAAAGTTGGAGCCAGGGACCTCCCATGCAGTAGCAGACTAACGAGTCCTACTATTTTTTGATTGAATCCAGATTTTACAATTATTTTATAGTTGACTAGGAGCATCTTGATTCATTCAGGTTTTTGAATGCAGCTTTTCCTGCCATTGATCGATTTTTAGGCTTTAAATCATCATTAGACTGCATATTATTGTAGAAGCGAATCAAACTAGACTGGTGATCTGTGTAAATTGGATTTTTAATTGCAAATGTTGTCATTGCTGTTAATGCTCTTGTTCTCATTGTATTTTATTGTTATTGTATTGTCATAGTATATTATTATTGGTTGTGTTTTGCGTGTGGTCTCTCTCAGGCGATATTCGAATCGGTCGCTGTCAGCTGTCGGAGGTGCTCAAGTCCTATTTCAGCGATGATGTGTCAAACCTAGACTCTTATATCTGCGGTCCAAGTGGACTGATAGACGATACCAACGAGACACTGTTGTCGCTGGGTCTCACTCCCGCACAGATCAAATACGAGAAGTGGTGGTGATCAGAACCGCTGCTCTTTACATTTAGGTCAATTAACAGTGAGCTGTAACTTAGTTTTCTATGACAAATTTATGAAGTGGATAGAAAAAGAGTCAAAAGTTGATATTTATGCGATTTATCTGTAGGCATTGAATAATGCTAATTTGTTGTAGGTTAACTATTTGACAATACTGTTGTTGCTGATGTAAAAATGTGATTAGTGAATTTTATATGTATAACTACTACATGTATTTTTATTTTTATTCTTTGACTCTAAAGTAAACTACTAAACAGTTCTGATCAATATAGATTTGCTTCTATGGAAGAAAACTTATTTTTATGGAATGTGCCAAGGCGTGTGGAAAAACGTGTTTTCTAATGCCGCTGAAATAGCCTAGCGGAGCAGGTGGGCAACATCATTGTTAACGTCTCATTCGCACATTAGAAACTTTTACTGAGCATGTAATCGAAAAATAAAATTTGGAGTGCCAAATTTAACGTGTTCAGACACGTTTTCAGGCAGTAGCCTATACTTCACTGTCAATATTTTGCTGATTTTAAAACGTGTACAGTGTTCGTTCTGTTACTTGTTTCGTCTGTATGAGAAGGAATCGATGATAAATTTCAGATCACGAAGTGACACTACGGGTGGATTCTATAGACGCACCTTTACACCCGGCTAAGCAACATTCTTGCTAAGGAACGGAATTTAACGGCAGCCCTTCACTGCCATTCGAAAAAACTCGCAATATATTTATAAATTTAAAAAAAGAAAAAATAATCTCCACAAGGAATAATCTTAATTTAAATGCAGTGACAACTAATTATTCGCTTGAAATCTATGCAATACAATACTTTAATGACGTTGTATATTATTTTAAATGGACTAAACAAAAAGCTACTTTGAATGATGGTTACATTGAATTGTCTTCTTCTCTAAGGTAAAGGTAAAGGTGGGAACAAAGGAACGACTATAGAATCCACTCTAAGTCCAGTATCTGAGAATGCTTTTATTCATTTCATGTAAACAATATGAAATGGAAACAATATGTACAGAGATTTAAGAGTATAAATCAAGAAATTGATTATTTACAAATCAAAAAGTACGTGCGCGTTTAAACAACAACGGCCAAGCACAATTGACATACTTCTGGGTCAATGAAAGTGCACACCTAGCAACAAGCAGTTGAACCATTATACTTGTGTAGGGTACTTTACGGTAAATACAGCGGATATTTCCTAAAGGCATTCTTTACAGCCTTCCCTTTTACACGAAGGCTTATGAGGACGTTTTGGTTTTTAGAAAATCATTTAAAACTAAAATTCATTGTGGGTAGGTTAAAAACAATAACGACGTTATAATTCCAGAAAATTGCATAAGTTCTGATTCTGTCTTTGCTCGACTGTGCGATGAATATCGCTGAATTTTTTGATACTGCATTGTAGCACTGTTCAGAGATTAGTCACCATATTATACACTATTTAGTGTAAATGTCGCTTGAAAACTTCAGAAAGGCCGAATTTATAATACGGTACGTTACCTTTTAATACAATCATTAATAGTTAATACTTCACGATCCTTAAATTAAGCGAAGTAAAAGGTTTATGACCTGAAATAGTTAAGGATGGTTTTAGTAGAAGTAGAATAAGTTTAAAAGATGAATACAGGTGTTATACATTATAAGTATAGTGTACTCAGCGTTTGACTTTGGAAGGTTAACATTCTGTCCAATACATGCACACAGAAAGGAAACCGTCACAAATAAGAAATTATTTCAAATAGTAATATGTTCAATTTATGAAGTCTGCTTCTGCGCCTCGTGATATTAATCTATAGAAAACAAGCCTCGAGCCAAAATTAGTCAAATCATTTCATTTGCAACAGACCTACAACCAAGTTAGCATAAAGAGTTCTAAGATTAAATTTCATTACTGAGCTTATCTGAAACAGTTTAGGTACCGGTAGGTAGTTCATCGTATTTGTCGATCAGATGTTGATTTAACATGATTCAAAGCCAATTAGATCTATCACCATCATGGATGTCTCAGAAACTGTCGCCTGTCATGTAAGAAATGTCACATGAAAGCATATCCTTAATTACTACATTAAATCAACAATTTAGCTTCTTCCACTTTCCCAATCGACTGCGACAACACCATTATGAAACAAATATCTAAATTTTGTTGCATATTTAGTAGTCAGCCTTACAACGGTGAAATAAATGTTAAAATCTATTAACATTTGACCGAGTTACAGCATGTCTTTTATCTCCTTATTTTGGAAACACTGTGAAGATAAATTTAAATAGCAGCATGTAACGAACAGATGTGACGATGTAAACTGTGTCAGCATGTGTTTCGACAAGCTAAATATAAGCTTGCAAAGCGAAGACATTATCTTCACCAGGAAAAAGCGTAGTAGTCAGCCTAATACATATAGTCGAAGGCAAATGTCAGTAGATGAACGAGTAGCGGGTTGCAGGTATTGAAATATATGATTGTAATACTAGTGCTTCGCCGATGAATGCATTGCAATGAGCATTAAAGACATTCAGTGTGAACGAAGCATTATTTAAAACATCCAATACGCTGAAAGGTATAATACAAGGATAACAGTAGCGCACATAAAATTATTATCAGCTTTGCAAGAACTATACGACAATGAAACTTCAAGAACATTCATATGATCCGCAAATTTATATCTATATCATATCTATATCTATCTTCATATCTATACCGAAACTGCTCAAATGTTTACAAATAAAAGTACATTTGACTCATTGATCGTCTTATTGAATGGAATGGAATGTCTAGTCTGGAACAACTTTGTGGCGTATCAGTTCAGTCTCAGATCTAGCGTTTGTAGTTGTTCTAAGGAAACTGATCGCTAATACTACTTCATCAACGAATATCAATTACAAGCTACACATTTTTATGTTAAAGATATTCACGCAAATAAGACTGAATTTTGAATACAATTTTTCACGATTTTCGATTAATAGTGAATAATACTTGAAACTTCATACACAACTTCATTGTCACTATTTATGTACGATCTACGCACAACTTACATTTGACTTTATATGTAGTGATATCCCTATTTGCTTCATGCCATTCAAAGTAAATCTCTATGCCAGGTGACGTTATCATACGCTCACAGTAAGAAGTAATAATCTGAAGAAGAATTACATGTGCAGTAAACTGGCATTCGCATACAATAAGAACATCAACATTGCGAATTAATAAATAGAAATTAATTAATCAAAAATAATGAATAAATCTAAAGGTCAAATGATCGAAGCAATATCAAATTTGAATATTATAATTGTAAAGTTAAATTGACTCTTGTAAAAATTACAGAATTGACTAGCTTACAGGAAGATTAAATACAATTATTTACAAACAATATTACGATGTACACTTGAGCATAAAACAGAGACGATAACAAATAGCATGTAACGAACGCCGTTAAAAAATCTACTTACCAATTGATCCAACAGGCTTTTGACACAAACGTGCTAAGGACAAACTTTCTCAACAGAATATGAACTAATAAGACGTGATTTGTGAAATATAAAATAACGCAATATGGTAAGCTAAATAACAATATTTAGTAACTATAATACCGCATTCTAAATCTAACTCTTGACATCATTGGCAAGACAATTTACCAATATATTAAGACATAATTACAACAAAACTGTACAAGATGAATATCTCAAACAATTTTCTTGTTGCCTCAGAATGTATCATAATTAAATGCATGTTCTCACATTAAGAAGTTCTGCTGACTTGTTTATCAGGATGCTTAGTGGGTCATTTGAAAGATATAAATAAACCCTCAGTGCACTTTAGCTCAAAATTATAATCTGGCGTGTACAATTCTCTGACGCCAGATTGAACCAAAAAAGAACGATCATAGCTACAATAAATAGCTAACAAAACAAAACATACTCTAATTGAAACAAGCATTGAACAAGAATAAATAATACTAAGCGATGACATAAAATATATCAAACATTGTGTTTGCTGACTAGAGTATTATATTTAAAATATTAAAATATTAAGATTTATAACTTTATAGCCAATTAATAGAAATACCAGCTGGTACAAGTTAGATGCAAGATACGTAGAAGGGGCGACATTTTTAGTGCACAGCATTGCAGCGCATTACTACTAGAGATGACTACCGCACAGGCTGGTTAGATATGAAGAGACGCACTTACTGACTCCATGATAATAAAACGAACAACAATCCAGGTCGTAAATACTTGATAAGTTGGCAAAAAGAGCTGCGGCTAGCGGCTGATGGCAGCGCAGCAGACAGAAGATGTACTCATTATTAAAGCTGTGTCAACAGGAATGCATGGATCTCGCTTGGCTAGTACGAGGGAATAGAGAACTAGGAAGAAGAATACGATGCAAGAGACACAGGAATCCTTAAAATTCAGAAGCTGCCAAAGGCGAACATAGAATTTAGCTAATTATTAACTGAAATATCAGCCAATATAAAAACAAAACGTGCACTGGTTGTCATCTTGAATCTATGAACAAGAAAGCCACACCAACTATTCACAGGCAACATCTTACAGCCAAAATGCGCATCAGTATCATTAGCAGTTCAGGTTATTAACTGCATTAAAACTATTTAATTGTAAAAAGCAAAAAAGAGCAAACATTTCAAGAGAGAGCCTTCGACCTAAGAAGACAAATTTCAGGTATCTTATAGTGAATCACCGGTACCAGTGGAATCGGCCTGCATATTGAACAGCAAAAGAGTATCCAATCTTTCAGCAGGAAATAATGTAAAAAAGGTAAGATCTACGCTGTATGATCAAAAACATTAAAGCTTAAGTGGCAAATATTTACAATGTTTAAAAAGGATTATTGGAAAGCAAATAAAAATCATTGCATATTGCATAATATGCATTATTGTATGCATAATATGCATTATTGTATGCATAATATGCATTATTGTATGCATAATATGCATTATTGTATGCATATGCATTATTGTATGCATAATATGCATTATTGTATGCATAATATGTATTATTGTATGCATATGCATAATATGTATTATTGTATGCATAAGCATAATATGTATTATTGTATGCATAACATGCATTATTGTATGCATAATATGCATACAGACGCACTGCATCTGTATATGAAGGTCTGTCAAAAATCATGACCTCATATTTCATAACTTTATTATTAGATTATAACTTCAGCCAGTTTCTACCAGAACGTCAACAGTTAATGGGTCACATATTGTCAATGGTTATTGGGTCACATATTGCCAGACACAATACTGCAGACCAGGGATCAGTAAGTCATCTCAAAACAATTTAGCGCGTCAATAGTATGATGTAATGGGGCTCTTAGATCACATTGCATAAGCGATCTTTCGCCAGCGTTTGAATTTTGGAAGCTTTCATCATACATAGTCATCTTTTAAAAGTTTTGGTCAAATTAGTCATTAATATCACGGTAGACACAAAAGTTATTATGGCTTAGTTATCAATATAGATACACGTGAAAAAGCCATAGCAGACCAAAAGGTTGTCGTTGAGTTACAGCTCTAGGAGTTTCTAGAATATGATACTACTAAAAAGGTTATCATTTGCTAAAGACGTTTCAAAAAGCAGCATTGCAGGCCTATCAAAAAGAGAATTAAATGCAAAGGAACTATTCAGATACTCAGTGAAGTCGACTTTGCTTAAGAAGGTAAATGCAATATGGGTGGAGACTTTATTGATAGTTCACGCTCTGCTGTCACAGACTGAGAGGAGGTTGCAAACACACACACGCGCACAGCTCACCAACAGCTGACAGTCCAGCACTCTCACTGCGCACTCGAGCACTCTCACAACAAGAGCAGTGCAGATAAAAGTCGAGAAATACTGACGACTACTAGAGAGCAAGGAATGATGCGGTTTGCAGGATATAAATAGCTGATGTAGCTTGATGTAGGTTTGAAATTTAAAAAAGATTTTAACTCGATGACAAAATATATTTAAATTGCTATAAAAAAATTGAATAATTTATATATATAGCGGATAATAAGACGATAATAAAATTTCACAAATTCGGCAACACGTATTGGATAAAGCGCCCAAATGGCATCAACTCATAAAAGAGACATTATCCAGACCGTGCCTCTCATGCAGTGAGGCCCATCACACAGTGCAGAACATATCTTCATCACTCCATTGGTTGAGTGCGCCGGCATAAAACGCAGATATTTCTAATGCGTGTTTCATCCCCGCCTGATATCTCTCACTGTCATCGCTAGATATCACTCCGTGCCACAAGTTCTTACTAGTGCCCTACCCTCCCATCAGATATCTATGCTCCCCCTCCTGACAGGGGGCAGCAGTCGGCGTGGGGGCTGCCCCCCCTGCTGGTCAGCACCGCCCCCCCCAACGTAGGCACTCTCGTCGCCCCCTCCGCCCCCGTACCACTCGTCGATGTCGATGACCCTCTCCTCGCCTCCGCTGCCCCCCCGATCGTAGCTGCGCGCCCGTGAGTGAGCCCCCGCCCCCCCCCACGCCTGCCCCCCCTCGCCCCTTCAGCAGACGAGTAGTCACACTCGCTGCGTGCCGAGCCGCGCGCTGTGACAGGCCTCTGGTGGTTTACATCGCCATGGCGCCCAATATGATTTCCCGCTGGCGGCCTACACTGGTTTCCTGCGGGGTGCCGAGCATGATTCCCACGATGTTCTACACGATCGTCACGATGCTCGCTTCCGTACTGACTGTCACCATAGCGACCATCGTTGAACCAATCGTCTGCTTGACGACTGTCTCTATGACGACCATCTCTATGACGACCGTCTCCATGACGACCGTCGCCGTGCCGGCTGTCGCTGGAAGAAGAAAGTGAACCGTCCCAGTCAGCACGCTCGTGTTGCCGCGCAGGGGGGGCGCGGTGGTTGGAGCCCCCCTCCCTCCCAGGGGCATCGCTGTGATGGCGCTCCGGACTGGTTACCTGACGATAATGCCTTGCCTTGACCTGGTTTCCGGGGCTGTGATAGGCGGCGTCGCGGTCAATCGTACGGTACTCTGATTGATTGACGTGCTGACCCCGATGGGTCGTCTCTGAGTATCCGTCGCGCTGGCGCAACGCCGCTGCAGCATGACTGATATCGTTTGGCACACTCCTTCCTCCTGACCCCTTCCCAGCAGTCTGCCTCAGCGCGGGCAGCACACGGCCCCTGCCCCCCCCCTCCCCCGCAGCGGGAGGGGAAGTTTCCCTAGTCGGTTGCCATGGAGACGCCGGGTTGTCTGGTCGTCGGGCGGGAGACGTTGGGGTGCGATTGTTAGACGGCGTGTGCAGCGCAGGCGGATCAGAAGACTTTTTCGTTGCGGCGGCGCCTCCACCGACTGTGTCACGGTGGTTCTGATCTACAGCGTGAGGCGGGGCTTGAGTCGTGACGGGCGGGGCTTGAGTCGTGAGGGGCGGAGCGAGCGACGTGACTAGCTGAACCGTGGCTGCTGCGACGCCCGTAGCACTAGCGGCGGAGGCGAGGGAGGGGGTGGGTTGAGCAGGGGGGGCAGCAAGGACCGGGGGGTGAGTGGCCTCCCAGTAGGAGTCAAGGACCTCTGCGAGGTGCTCACACGCGTCCTCCAGCTGGTTCTCATCAAGGACGACGTCAAACACATCCTGCACACAGACCCTCAGCTCATGTCACATGAGCCATGTATTACAATCTATTACTTATTTAATTTGGATATATTATACACTGTGACTCAAAAGTAAAGGACCCAACAAATTTCTTGAATAACTCCCGCATACAACAAACCAAGTCCATGATATTTTTACCATGCTAACTGGGATCATTGCTTCATATTTCTGCCAATTTTAGTTGAATTTCATGGAGCGGTTAAAAAGATACGAGTAGTCAAAGTTGACCTACAAAAAACGCAGCAACCAAGCTGGGAAACTGCTTAATTGCGTTTGCACCTCTTGTGCAAGCCAATAATTATTCATGCTGCTGCTGATCTTTGTGATAAGTACAGAATGTTCAAATAAATAAATAAATTGAATTATTCCATGCTTCAGGTACTAGACGTTGATTTTTCTGACGCGTTTTCGTAACAAGCATCATGCTGCTAAATTGTGATAATTGACAGCGCGCCACTTTGACGCTCATCAGTTTTTGTCATTCTTATTTTATACGATGCTCTTCGATCGTTTCACGTTCATGTTGGAACCAAATCTTGTTGAAATATGAAGTGTACATTCTTGGATTGCTAACAATTATTGAATTGGAATACAAAAGAGATCGTTATCGCAAAATTGTTGATGCAAATAGCAATTAAGCAGTTTCCTAGCTTGGTAGATGCGTTTTTTTGTATGTCAACTTGGAGTACTCGTATCTTCTTAACCGCTTTTTGAAAATTCAACGCAAATTAACAGAAACATGAAGCAATGATCCAAGTTAATGGAGTAAAAAGTTTGTCCGTAGTTATTCATGAGATTCGTTGGGTCCTTTACTTTTGAGCCACGGTGTATATAGATGCAACAATCAACAAATATACCGCAGTTAAAGTTTATTTTAAGGTTTTTGATAGCACTCCCAAATTGTGCTCACAATCTTTGTTATGTCTGACTGAAGAAGCGCGAGGTACAATCTATGAAAAGACAATAAACGGTTCGTTTCAATTCAGATTATCAAGCACTATTAGCAACAGTTTCGCAGCAAAATCTTTTAATACTTAAGCCAATTTGACCAATTAATAACTGTTATTGAGCAGTCAACTTAAAATCCTCTCGCAAGTTGAGAAGCGTAGCAGAGAAATCTCATTTACTAAACAAAGAAAGTCAACTGACACTCTAACAACACTAATAACATTAAACAGCAGTGGAATTTGAATTTGAAGGTTGTGGGGACTATACACAAATAAATGACAGTCGTTTGTTTCAAGTGTAAAGTTAGATAGATGCAGCGTCTGTAGTCAGGCTGACAGACCGGGTTGCACTGGGTTCAGGTCAGAGGTCAGTCAGGGTCACTGACCGGGTTGCACTGGGTTCAGGTCAGAGGTCAGTCAGAGTCACTGACCGGGTTGCACTCGGTTCAGGTCAGAGGTCAGTCATGTTCACTCACAGGATTGCACTGGTTGAGTTTCTCAGCGGCGACGAGCTGCACGTTCATGTTGCGCGTCTGAGACTTGGTCCTCGACTTGATCAGTCGCTGCAGGACCTGATTCAAACCACAACCACAACCCAAACTACAACCAAAACCAAAACCATCATCTAAGCTATAACCATAACTAAACCTACAAGTACAACCGTAACCCAAACCACAAGCATAAATTAAAATACAAGCCTACCGGCTTCTGTCCGTTTGCCAACAATTCTCATCAACAGTTTGTATCATCGCTGGAACCTTCTGCAAATGCCAGCATTCAATAGCTCCAAAAACTTGAATACCAAGCGTGGTATTTATATCCTTGTTCAACACTTGCTCTAGACGTGATCCACACTCACTCCCCTTCAGCACATCCCACAATCCTCCACTCAATCAGAGGGCTGCATGCGCACCTTGGGCGAGGAGACCTTGAGATAGACGATGATGGGCGCGAGGGAAGTCTTGACAAGCTGGGAGGGGTGGTTGACGGTGTCGCAGTCTAGCACGACGAGCTGCATGCTGCGCGCCAACTCAAATATACGCTCTATCTCCTCCTGCACCTCAGCTGTACACAACAACTCTAATGTACGCTCTACTCTAACAACAACTCAAATATACACTCTATCTCCTCCTGCACCTCAGCTGTACACAACTCTAATATATGCTCTACTCAACAACAACTCACATATACTCTCGACTGTTACAACAACTCTAAAATACACTTTAGCCAGTAGCCTCTGCACATCGGTTGCAACAATTGCTGCAACACAAATTATCTGCTCTTTTAAACACAAGAGTCTTAAAAGTATGCTGCAATTTTAAGGATACAGCCAAGATTTTGAGGAGTCTTTTTTATACAGTGCACATGACGTGTAACGAGAATAATATATATTTGTAAATTTAGCGAAGATAACAAAAACGGCATGGAACAGTTCTGGTGGAAGCGCTGATGTGTGTTATCAGACCGATGCAGGAGGTGCGACTGTTGCCACGCTCGTAGACGGCGCGCTTGCCCGGCCCGTTGAGGATCGACCGCTTGGCCAGCGAGATGTCGGCCGTCACGCGCGTTATCGTTATCCTGCAACACCACCGCAGCTCCTTGGTCATCATGCAACACTGGGCAAGGTAATGATGCAACACTGGCCAGGGTAATGATGCAACACTGGCCAGGGTAATGATGCGACACTGGCCAGGGTTGCCTTATCATAAAATTACACATTTCTGCTTCGCTTTCAAATTCTTCACTTCAACTTCCACTTCTCTACTGCACTCCACCCTAATGGATGATTATTTGCAGGGCGGATAAAATTAAGCGCCTTTGCCAAGAGTGCACTAACTGACTCAAAATCGTTTGTCAAGGCCGGGATTGAACTCAAACCGACTCTCTGCCACACCCGCAATCCGAAGTCTGCGACTTAGACCACTCGGCCACAACGCTTTGCCAAATTAAATAGATACTTAGAGAGATGTTTCACAAAACGTCCCTCAAACTTGTGCTTGAGGAAGTAAGCTAAGATAGAGAGGTGTTTCACCGACCATCCCTCAAACTTGTACTTGAGGAAGTAAGCTAAGATAGAGAGGTGTTTCACCAACCGTCCCTCAAACTTGTGCTTGAGGAAGTCAAAGAGCGCCTTCTGCATCATGTCGGTGATCTCGAAGCCCTTGAGTGAGGGACCGATGAGAACAACCGGCCTCATGGAGGGCACCACCTCGTAGGGGGGCGGCACCTCCGGCTGTCAATCATCACAATTGGCTGTAAATGCTATAGACATACTTACTATTAATACCTAATACCTTCAGTGTTTGAAAGTTAATACACGCAAGGACCAGTAAAGGATTGGAAGCTAATTCATCTCGTTATTTTGCTAGAAGTACCACTGAACGCCATTGAGGGAACAACTCAAAGTTTAGTCTCAGAGTAGAATCGATATCTCGCAGACAATCATCTTTTTCGTATACTAGAAAATGATTCTGGCTCATAGCCATGACAGAAATCTTGTAAATGACTCTATGACTAGCCTTAACGTCAATTGCAAATCACATGCAAATATTGTATCAGTAATTAATACTAGTAATTCTAACAATTCAACACTCTAACTAAAATATTGTTGCATTGCAAAGCTTTATGCTAAAAGCATCGAAAATCTAATCAAAAATTCTAAACTGCATGAATTGTATAAACGAAGTTATCCTTGACTGCATTAACAGGACAAACAAAAGCATCGCGCGTAGCGCCGCGTACCCTTTTGAAGAAAGGCTTGAGCTTTTCCTTGGTGGGCGGTGTTGTTCCAGATCTGGAGTTGCGCGGCCCCAGACTGTCGCTGTCCTCAGCCTTGTTGTAGTCTGTCAGCAACAACAAGACAACACACTAGATCTCTCATCAATACAACACGGATATGTGCAGCCACACAAAGAGAAATGTTCATAAATACACTTTTGTAAGGCTCGAATAACAATCCTCGCAATTGTTATGCTATAAATATTCAATATATAATGAGCCAGTGTTACCGGGCGTGGGCGGTGTGGAGCCGCGCGAGGCGGGGTATCTGGAGTTGAGCATGCTGTCGATGTTGGACGCCGAGTTGGGCTTGCTGCAAACAACGACACCACAGTTGACTAGCCTTCATGAGCCTTCATACAGCCAGCCATAAGCAGTGACAACACTGCCTACTAGTATACTATTTATAAATTTATTATTGTGTAATTCTGTATGCTGAGAATTTCAACCAATTATAAATTTTACGATTAACAATTAAAATTTGTTGTAAATTTAAAATTTCTACTAATATAATTTCTCTATGTTATGATTTCGAATTTGATAATGCTCTATGCTAACAATTTCAACAAATTTGAAAGTCATTTTTGGTTGTATATAGAACATATAGATCTGATGTACTATAATCAACTATATAAGTCAATAATACTAACAAAGAAGAAGCATTTCAAGAGAATGGATAATACGCACAATTTCACAATAACACACAAGGGGCAACAAATCTGTGTGTAACATCTAGCCACCTGTCGTAGCAATGAAGCAGGCTCCATGGATAGGAATGAAGGGCACGAATCATCACACGACCTAACAGTCTCATCAGATCACTGCTGGCCTCTCAATAACTGACCCACACACTCACCCAGTGTACAACTTGGAGGGGCGACCCTGCGTGTGCTGCAGCCGAATCGCCTCCAGTTTAGCCGGACTGGGAATGAAGCCCACGTCGCAGCCCTCCTTGACCAGCCGGCCGATCCACCAGTCGTTGCTGTACTTCTGCAGCGTAACATCGCGCTTTAGCGAAATATGAATCCTAATCCTAACTCAACCCTAATCCTAACCCTCCTTCACCAGCCGACCGATCCACCAGTCGTTGCCGTACTCCTGCAGTGTAACATCGTGCATTAGCAAATATGAACCCTAATCCTAATTCAACTCTAACCCTAACTCAACTCTAATCCTAACCCTCCCCTCCTTGACCAGCCGGCCGATCCACCAGTCTGTCTGTACTTCTGCAACTTTCATCAATGTCGCGCTTCAGTAGAATGTGAATACAAAAACTCAATGGACTGCATCAGTTGATAAAACAAGGATCTTCACCACACAAATCTGTCCATACAACGATGAAACTCGGAGTGGACCAGGAGTTGTATCAAATAGAACAAATTTAGTTATGGTCTTCAGCGATGTCTTTGGATGAAAAGTCGCAGAGCCCCCCAGGTAGCAGATAAAGAGCTGTGAAAGAGCAGTGTGGTTTAAACATGACAGTGTACGAGAATTTGTAATTGTCATATTAGCAGACCTCATCTATTGCACCCGCAGATTGTTTAAATAATTAAAGAACTATCTCGTTTCAAAAACGGATAACAAATCAGCTAAGAATATCTGATCTGTCATTCGCGCTTTGTCTGGCTATCACAATCTCTACCTCCTTGATGTACAAGACACCTCCTTGATGTGCAAGACTCTTTGATGTACAAGACACCTCCTTGATGTTCAAGATACCTCCTTGATGTGCAAGATACCTCCTTGATGTGCAAGATACCTCCTTGATGTGCAAGATACCTCCTTGATGTACAAGACACCTCCTTGATGTGCAAGATACCTCTTTGATGTACAAGATACCTCCTTGATGTGCAAGATATCTCCTTGATGTACAAGATACCTCCTTGATGTGCAAGATATCTCCTTGATGTACAAGACACCTCCTTGATGTACAAGATACCTCCTTGATGTACAAGATACTTCCTTGATGTGTAAGACACCTCCTTGATGTGCAAGAGTTGCGACCCTTGATGTGCAACAACTGCAACCCTTACCTCCTTGATGTGCAAGAAGTGTGACCCCTACCTCCTTAATGTGGAAGAAGTGCGACCCCTACCTCCTTTATGTGCAAGAAGTCCCTGACACTGAAGCAGATCGCGCGCCCCGGTGCGGGACAGCAGTCGTCCACTGCCGACACGTACGCGACATTCGTGCGCACGGCAAACGCTACCGGCTTGTTCTGCGACAAGCAGCGGCGGCAGGCTAAAGTAAGACTAGCTAGCAAAGTCGCACCTTGGCTAACCGGTAACTTGCAACTGGCAACTTGTAAACTGGCAAGATGACAATTTGGCCAGATCCTAGCAAATGCAGCCTAGCGTCTTCATAAAAGTAATGCAATGTTGTTCCATAAATAACTCGCTAAGTAACTGATGAAACACAGTTAATCAATAGGCAGTCAAATATCAATAAAAAAATTCATTAATTACCCTATTATGCGGCTTAGAGCCAATGAAGAATATTCCGGAAAAATTTATTTAAATAAATATTCCTGAGGTAGGGTATATTGCAGGCTTTTACAATTGAAAGCTTATTCTGCAGAGGGCTAGCTTATGAGGCTATCTAGACTTGTCTAGTTGAACATGGCCAAACCAGACTCTTGACCCACTGTAATCAGAGCTCCTATGCCAGATAAGTTCAGCTGTACAAGCGTTACCACTAACTTCTTCAGCCAGACGATGGTATATTACCCCGAGACTTGTCGAGCTGAGTGACGACAGACGTACTGTTGTACTTCCATTACTCCAACTGCTACTCCCACTACTATTACTACTACTAGTGGTACTACTACAACCGTTACCCGAGACTTGTCGAGCTGGACAAGTGCGGACTTCTCATTCAGTTTCCTCACAGCCTCGGTCTCCCTCACAACGACAGCCGGCTCCTCGTCGCGGTCATCCGTCGAGAACTCCGATGAGTGAATGCTGTAGTCAGATTCATCGGAGCCCTGCGGCACAAGACACCCACTCACTGATACAACACACGCGCACGAGATACAGACATTTATCAGCATTTGATACCAGTGGCATATTAATGTATAGCGTGACGCTTGGCATTCGGTACATATCATGTATACTACAAATAGAAGCCAAATGGAATGTTGAAGAAATGGTAAACGCAAGCATTCAACAAAAACAGAAGAACAATTCAGTTAACTTTAGCTAAATATAAATAAATTCCATTTAAGATTTTAAGCTCTAATGGCAATGTAATTTCAATAAATAAAAATCTTGATATTACATTATGCAGTTAATGCGATGAGCTCTCTGCAGATAGCATTGTCAACTAACATATACGCACAAAATGTTATCGACTCTCAAATAACGACAAATAAACCCACTCACTTGTCTCGTTAGTTGGTTGGGGTCATTGAGGCACAACTCATCTAGGTACAACTCCTCCGGGTGGTTCCGCGCATGACCCTGACGACTGGACCACCCCACACCCTGCTCCACACAATACAGCACGCAGCTAGTCAGCTCAACAATCTGAAACACGCATTTAGCGTGTTATCTGAAGCTCTATTGATTCGGTCTAAGTTACACGCAGCTTGAGTAATGCAAATGGGCAACTCCAAGCCAAATCAACACAGTTGAGAACACAATCTGACCACACCTGACTCGGATTTTGTTGAAATTTGGTGGAGTGGTAGTATTCGGTGAAAAAAAATTATTTGTATTTTTTTAATTTTTTTGGTCTAGTACTTTCCGAGATACGGGTCGACATACTTTGACCCAAACTCATCGACCCGTTCGAGTCAAAAGGCTGTAACTCGGGTTCTATGGAACGTAGGAAGATGATATTGATGCCAAATAAAAAGTATTTGAAAGAGCTATCTGGAAACACTTACATCAAGGGAAACACTTACATCAAGAACACCACTACCATACACAATATATTATTTTTGAATTTACACATTGTGACCTTGACCTTGGTCACATCGCCGCCTTCAATTTAAAAAAATTAATAAAAATTTACAGCCGACTACAAGAAGAACATTCCCTAGAAAAATCAGAGTGGGATCTCTGATAGATTTGTCACAATAATTAATTCACTATACCACGTAAAAGTAAAAAAAATATACACACCTACACCAAATATAATTTTAACATTTACATAGGTTTACAAAACCATTTGCTAGCCAACTCAATTTTTATAACAGTTAGTAAATTTCAAAAGTCTTGAATTTATGTAAAATAGGGCTAATTAACAATGATATCTGTCTGATTATGTGGCATAACTTTTAAAGCATTTCTTGAACTATTTTAGTGTGAGTATCAGTGACAATGTAAAGCAAGTGTTGTAATCCTTTCAATAGTCATCAGACCCGAGTGTCTAAAAGTTTAAGAGATGTCAGTGAGGAATCAATATTGTTGCATCCCTCGTTGTTCAAGAAGGGCGATAAACTGTGCACTGGATGCAGGAAGAAACTTTCAGAACTTCCTAACGAAGCGAAGGAATCTTTTCAAATCCTGGTGTATGTTCATCTGGTGAATCAACATCAGGGATGGATGACTGTAAACCTACGACTAGCGGTGCACCCCGATTTTGCACCAGTTGCTGCGCTAAGGAAAGGAATACCAGTAGAGAGTACAGCAGACGAATTTGTTCTACCCAAAAATATTGAACTAGCAATGTTAAATCAGTCATTGAATGTGTTATGAGAGTCTCCAATTGTGAAGAAGAAACTATTGCACAGAGTCCACTATGAAAGAAAAAAAGCTAAATTGATAAACACAACAGTGAAGAGAAAACTTGAACTAGTTACTGGGGGTGCCGTGGAGGTTAATGATTCAGAAGAAAGTGCAGATGATTTCCCAGACACAAAAATTATTAGCAATAAAAAAAAATATTGAAACCAGCACTAAGAAAAGTGACAAGGTTCTAATCTTGACAGTGCCTCCAAAAAGTTAGTATTTGCAGAATCGAGAGAGAATTTCAATGTACAAACTACATGCCTAGGCAAGCGAAGAAGCTGATCGTGCAGAAAGGAATTCTTTCAACGCCAAATCTAAAACTAGCTAAATCTATGTCGAAGGATGTGGTTGATCGAGTCAAAGGATTTTATACCAGCGACATTATCAGTAGACTTATGCCGGGTATGGAGAATTTAGTTAAAATCATTGATTTTAACTAACTATCTGTTACTGTACCGAACTTATATACAATGACAATCTTGGACAGAACTTTTTCTAGTCCTAGTCTCACTTCGAGTGGTACAGTGAATTAATTATTGTGACAAATCTAGCAGAGATACCACTCTGATTTATATAGGGAATATTCTTCTTGTAGCCGGCTGTAAATCAAAAAAAATTTTATTGAAGGTGGCGATGTGACCAAGGTCAAGGTCACAATGTGTAAATTCAAAAGTAATATATTGTGTATGGTAGTCGTGTTCTTGATGTAAGTGTGTCCAGATAGCTCTTTCAAATATCTTTAATTTGGTATCAATATCATACCGAAACTAGGTTTCCTAGTTTCCATAGTACCCGAGTTACAGCCTTTCGACCCGAACGGGTTGACGTGTTTGTGTCTAAGTTCGTCGACCTGTATTTCGGAAAGTATTCGACCAAAAAATGTTTAAAAATATCCCAATTTTTTTTTTACCAAATACTATCACTCCACCAAATTTAAACAAAATCCGAGTCGGGTGTGGTTGGGTCACTGTGTTGATTTGGCTTGGAATGGCCCAAATTTCTTTCTGCTGTTAGTCCGTAAGTGGGGGTACCGTACTATACACAATCCACTATATAATATACCGTACATAATAACTACTCGCAGTCTACAAAGATTCGCACAGTTTTGGTTTGACTTTAATCCTCTGCATTTTTATCCTTAGTGAAAATGATTCAACGATAAGTTCTGTCGCCTGCCTACAAATGACAACCTCGATACCTGAGGAACGTCGAGCGGCGAGGACCGCTGCGATGGCGAGTCTCTACGTCCCGCGCTGCGTTGACGCGCCGACGAGGAGGTCGACGAGACGGACGCGAGGGGCGAGCCCTTGGAGGACGAGGGGCGGGCGAGCCCCGCGGGCCCTGTCGCCGCCATGACAGGGAACCACTGCAACGAGTATCAGTGGCGGCTAGTTTCTGCGTCTACCTCTGATAGACCCAACTCAGGAGCTGACGAGGGGTTGGGTGGAAGTAACTGTTGCACACATGGGACGCGCCCCTGCACGGCGGCCATCGCCTAATGGCGCACGAGGGAAAGTTAGACGTCCGTCACAGAGCATCTAACATCATAATAATAAGAAATAGGCGTGGCGCACTACTAGGGAGAAACACGCTTATGGCAGAAGACCAATCATGCTGTGCAAAGTAGAAATTAGCATTGCGACATGACATAGTTCATACTCAACTGACCTCAATAATAACCATCCCATATGTTGCAATGCTGTTAATTGGTGGTTAAGGCTGCTGACGCTAGAAATAGTTGGACCTTTAAAAATGGCTAAAAGGCTAAAAAGCATGATATTTAAACCATTTTGACCGATGAGTATTTTCTATAATGACTACTACTCCTAATTTGTCGCACCTCTGCGCAGCAGACTTTGCGACTGTGTACGAGCCAGCGGAGGACACGTTCCTTCTGATGGATGCTTTGGACAATGATGTAGAGACTATTAAAACCATTCGGTCAGTCTTCTGAATTGTTAAAAGAGTAGGCTGTTTTGTATAGTAAAGGCGTCTTTTATCATACGCCAGTTTCATCGGCGTAAGCCTAATTGTAAGGTGTTTAGACACTGATTATGAGGCGTTTAAGTTTACAGTGGAAGAATTTATCTTTCAGCGTAAGGCACTGCACTGGTTGTGGTTTATAACCGCTATAGCTGTTGTAAATGACTCAAGAGATATTTCATATGAATTGTCACATTTAGCAAAGATTGCATAAGATTTGGAATTATGCAGGTTTTATCGAAAAGATTACACAACGTATACATGTAGGAAAGCGCGATTAAGTGATGTACTACCTCTAGTGATCTACTACCTGATTGAATTTTTTACATCAGATTCATTGTATGTTGAATGAAATGATTGAATGAAATTTTGCCATTAATATATATGTAATGCAAAATTGTGAAATGTCAGGCCGTTGGTGTGTTTGGAAGTGGGTTGTGGTTCGGGAGCAATCAGTGCATTCGTCGCTAAGCTCTGCGGACCACAGACACTCTATCTGTAAGTCTCACTTTAGTTCTTGGGCCTGCGTCATTATATCCCTAATAATTATGAATACCCCGGTAGTAGGCCTACTTGTTACTGTTCAAGTGATACTTGTACTTGAAGCACCCATTTCTTGCATATCCCTACTTAATAATGTGATTAATCTCTCTGTTGCACAGCTGCTCAGATATCAATGTAGATGCAGCCTTGGTCTCTTGGCGCACTGGTGTGCAGAACCGCGTCATTCTCAACCCCGTCCTCGCAGATCTTGTCAGTTGGTAAACATTTTGTAACTTCATTTATTTTGTAAAATACAAAGAAAAATCTTAATTTGTGCGTTTTGTGTATATTAATCGATCTTTTTGCGCATAAGAAAAATGTAATTTATTTTTTATTAATGAAATGTTACAATTTAGCAATTTCATTTCGGCATGGGGTAATGTTTTCTGGAGGTCCTTATTGTACAGGTGTATAGCAGCGCGTGTTAAATGATAATGTTTGTATGTAGGTTGGATGTTTCGTAGCGCGGTTGTGTGGCTCGGTGGACTTGCTTATCTTCAACCCACCCTACGTTGTCACTCCGTCCCAAGAAGTCTGTCGTTTTATTTGTACACGCCTTTCTGGGAATTATTGCACAATTGCATTCTGCATCTAACTTAAAAGAATTTTGAAATTATATGCTTCAAACAGATCGTCGGAGACTTTGAGGGAATGGAGGCACAAAGAAATCTAAGCATCTTTTGCCTGAAATATTTGATACTGGGCAAGAATAGAATTTGTAGTTTTTAGTGTCTTTGCCATCTGTTAGCTAAAGTATCTTTCGTACTGAGTAAGCTGAATGGTATAATTTTGAAGTATGAATCTGTTCATTTTCGTTAGTGTTGTACAACAATGCATGACTTCTGATCCGGTAGATACATGATGAAATTTGGCACTGTCGATCCCATGTAAATTATCTCATACACACACACGTTCTGTAGCCACATTCCCCATTTATACAGGGGTAGACCATTTGCAGCCATGCACATGCCCTCCACTTTATCCTATCTGTCGCATTCTTACGTCGTAATTTTCTAGCTTTCATATCCTTCTCTGTTGAGCTTTGCCACGTCGTTTCCGGTCTCCCTACACATTTTTTTCCGGCTTCCTCATAATCCATACATTTCCGCACCAATCATCCGGTTCCTTTCTCAAAACATGCCCCAGCCATCTCAGTCGGTTTCTTCTGAACACCTCCCCCACAGCCTCCAACCCCATTCTTGCTCTCAGATCGGCACCATACTGCCTATCTTTCAATGACACTCTGCTAATCCACCTCACCATTCTCATCTCTGTCCGCTGAAATCGGGCCTCTTGATCAGCCTTCATTGCCCATGTCTCACTACCATATATCATAGTGCTTTTGACACACGCTTCATATACCCTTCCTTTCAGTTTCAGCTATATATACTTTACAGTTAGAATTGATGAGAGCTCTCAGAACTTTCCCCGCGTGCATCTCGTCCTCATCACTCCTGTAAATTATCGTATTTTAAAGTTAAAGTTTTACAAATGGTTAATTTGACCATATCGTGAAAATGTTGTGATCTAAATTCATGTTTAAAATATGTTCGTGCTAAAACTCGGCAAAATTGTGATAGGTTGGCAGCAGTGGGATAGAAGCTTCCTGGGCAGGGGGAGCGAAGGGAAGGGAGGTGATAGATCGACTGCTTCCGTTGGTCGATGGACTCCTCTCTCCTACTGGAGCCTTTTATCTTGTAGTCATCAGAGAGAACAGGCCAGGTGAGCCACAGGGTCGTCTAACCATTAGTTAATGCTTCAGCATCCGTTGTTCCTTCATTAAGTGCTTCTCTTAGTTTAAAAATATTTGATTTTAGATGTCTTCTGTGCCATTTTCAAATTTTACAATCGTCAACTATTACATTTGTTGAAGTTGTTCCACATCGCCAATATAGAATCCAATACAAGGCGCTACTGACTCGCATTGCATTGTTTGTTTCAGAAGAAATAGAGTCGTATCTGTCTGGTTATCGGCTGCGTATGAGCGTCGTTTTGAGTCGCCGAGCTGGTCCCGAGCACCTCTCTGTGCTGAGGTTCACGCGATTGAACACAAACCAAACAGATTATGAACCCGCTGCTCAAACTTTGTAATTCATCAGATTTGAAATTAGTGCTTTTGCTAGGCATTTGTGATGCATGTTTGAAGACATTCTCAAGAACAAAGAGTATGTTTGAATGTTTTGTGAGGCCTATGAGGTTATATATATCGACTGTTATGTTATATTTCCTCTACGCTGACGATTTAATTTTACTAAGCCCTTCCGTTAAGGAACTACAGAGTATGATTGATATCTGCAGTG
>JAQIWG010000921.1:0-28043 GCA_034695025.1 Chamaedrilus cognettii
TGCTGGAGAAGGGATCAAGAGGGTTTCAGCGGGTCAATTAAGCCGCCCGGGGCCCTTTCTCCAGGATCTTCTGGGTTTCCCATTGGCCCTGACAGCCCATTCAGGCCCGAGCGTAGCCGGGTACCCCATCTAGTTCAAAATAAAATTAAAAATTCATATTTTGAAATAAATAATTTAAATGTATATGTAGGCCCATAAAAAATAAATGTTTATTAAAATTGATAAAAAAATAATATTCGTTATTTTCGGCCTTTGAAAATGCAAAATTTATTTCTAGAAACCACATTGTGGATTATATGAGAAAATATTATGATATAATTGGTGAGCAAATTGAGAGAATGTGTGATTTAAAGGGACACTCGAAGCTATTTTGATGGTTTGTGATTTTGAGAATGTAAGGACCGTGTGTGGTAACGAAGACTACATTACAGTCCGGTTCTGTGTAAGAAGGCAACGGTTACCATGTAACAGCTCGCTCTTCTTTAGCTGCGGCCTTTTACGACTCTTCGGGAGCCCTCGACTGCAAGCCAATTCTTTGTTCCCCGGCTTGAAAGGATCAACTATTTTTGTAGGCAAGCTCAGAGCCTTATAATAATCACTCTATTTTCTACCGGAAGTTGACAAAAATGAGACAGCTGCATAGTTGCTTTTGTTTTGCAAACTACTCTACATAACATGCGATGCCGTTCGCAACGATTAGAAAAATGTAAACCGTAACTCTGTTGGCCTATCTCATCTCACAATGTCTGGATGTAATTTTAATGTTATGCGGGAGCAAGACTTATTAGTGATCCGTAGTCTTTTATTGTCTTGTGTTTCAATAACATTATACCCCATTATTGTAGAATATTATGATCTGATCTGGAATTCAATTCACTTCCGGCCGAAAATATATAATTACACGTTTTTGCTTTTTGCTTTTTTGGTCATTTTGTTTCTTAGCTCAGACTGTCCCATTAATTTTCGGGTCACATTAGTAAATCTTAAGATGGAAGAGAATGCTTTATGGTTTTTTTGCGATTCATGCCTGCCCCTATTACTGTATTTTTAAGCTGCAATTCTTCTTTATGTCTTCTTTATTCCATTCATTATATAATATAATATTAATCATATATTTCATTATATCTTTTTTCATTCCCCCTATGGTGAACTCGAAACGGGGGTGGAGGTGGTTGTTGGATGCTGACGAACATTTTCAGTCCATGCTTAAAAATAGTTTATTTTTAATCACGTACCCTGTGCCAAACATTTTAGTGTTGTGCGAAATAATGGTATCAGCAAACCAAGCATGACATTATTCTTCACCAATAATTTACTCACGTGATCAGCATAAACTCCAACATACAGTCTGGGTCACTAAATCCTTGCGTAAACAAAAAAAAACGCATAATAATAAATGAGTGATAGATTATAATTCATTATTTAACCTAAGTCGCCTAATTTAGTACTAGTGTCATCTTTCTTTGATCTTGAGTGGTAGGCTACATGATTACTAAATTTACGGTTGTACAGCTTGTACTTCGGAAAGGGTAACAAACAACGAAACGTGTGTTCTGGGGATCAGCTGGAGTCGTTGCCGTTCGTTTCGTCGCTTGTACAATAAATCAAAATATGTGCGAAACGTCGCCTAGAAATAACTTAAATTATCTTAATGCTAGTTGCTGGACCTCGATTCGAAAATATGCTTAATCCCACATTACTCAAAGTGCGATTTGAGCTAAACTGCAGTTCGAAATTTTTCGGTTGTAGTGCAGTAGAGGGAATAACTCCCCGGACAAAAATAATGTAAGGCTGCAAAATTGAGATCTTGAGCACACTACCATGTAGAAGAAAAGTGAAAAATTCCCCATCTCAATTCCTTTCGAAAAAAAAGTTTTGATAAAAAATTAGTATATATATATATATATATATAATAACATTGATTTCATTCGTCATTCATAGGCGGTAGGCCAGCTAATCTTTTACGTTTGAAAGATGTTTCCAAGAGCTCTAAAGGGGCCCCGAAGGGGGGGGTCTCGTGGGAGTCCAGAAATTGGGGCTCCGAACGGGCCCTGTGCCCCAGAGGGGCACCAGGTCGCCCCGACGGAGTCTCTCAAGAACCCAAAGGGGCACCAAATGAGCTTGCACACCATAGTTTTGCACGATGCTGGTAGAGATTCACTGTAAACCTAGAAGCCTCCAATGTGTTTCGGGGCTCCCTTTGGGAGCCCCCGGGGGCCCCCTTTGGGGGCTAAAGGGACCCGGTCGCATATAAAATAGAGAAAAATAGGCTACGATGCTCTCCAGAATGTTATCGAGATCTCAATGGAGACTCACAAGGGGCCCGGAAGTGGCCTTGTGGCCACTGGCCATTGGCCACTGGTCACTGGCTAAGGGCCCCAATGGGTCACTGTGCCCCGAAGAGGCAGCAGGGGGGCCCTTGAACGGGCACCGAAGAGTTTGGACATTACAGCTTTTAATATTACGGATTGATGTTCAAGATATTGTCCCTGACGCCATTCATGGATTCTGGGGCGCCAAAGGGCCCCTAATGGTATAAAGAGCTAAGTGTCCCTAGTGGGCATAAAGGGCTCCAAGGGGTGAATGGATTCCCGGATAGCTTCGGAGGGTACAACATGAAACCTTCAACAAATACTGCCAGAAGACCCCCAGGGGCTTCTTGGGCCCGCAGAGACTTCTAGAGAACCGAAGAGCTCCGCAGGGCTGCAGGGGCTCCTGGGAGTTACATCGGGCTCTCAGAGAGAACACCAAAGCTTTCTATGATGTTGGTATAGAGGGGTCAAGGGGGTTCCAGTGAGTCAATTAGTCGTGAGTCTTGCTTCACTTCATAGTAGACGTCCCCATAGTCTGTGGGTCTATTACAAGAATTCGCACATGATCATGGTTACATAATCCAGCATGTTTCTATGGTGGCCCAACAAAACACTAGCCTGGGCACTATGGCCCAACAATTAATATATGGCCCTAGCCTGACCCAACAGGGCTCCAGCATTCATGACCTGCCCCAAAAACTTTCCACGCAGCCTAGCCCAACAAGGCAATAGCCAAGCCCAACAAGCCACCAGCCTAGAGGTCTATTAATGTGTCCCAGCATGCTTTAACCTGGCCCCGCAACTTAACGTCCGTCCCAGTTTAGTCCAACATATGCCCTTGCTGTGGCAAAAAGGTCTAAAAGGGTCTTAGCCTGGCGTAATAAAGCTCAAGTCAGGCACAGGAAGGCCCTGGCCGAACTCAAGCTACACAATGTACAATTTTTGCAGTACTAGTACTTCTACTAACTGGAGTACTCGGCGATGGTTGGGGCTGAAAGGGCTGTCATGGGCATCAGGAGACCTAGAGGGTCTTGAAGGATGGGACCCTGGGACACCTAATTGGCCCAGTGGAACCCGTCTAAGCCCCCTACCAGATGTGAAAAACGTGTGTATCTGCTTGGGAAGCGCCTTGCGGCCTCTCGGGTCCCCGTGCAGGGCTCGATCAGGGCCCCTGGAGGGACCCTTTGGCCCTAAGAGCCCCTGCGGGGCCCACCTCAAGCATTATTTTAAGGTTTAATGAGCTCCAGAGCCCCATTAGCCCTTTGCGGCTCCATACATTTAGTTTAAAGGGCCCATATTGCGGCCCCTTTGGCTCCCCAGAATCCACTCTAAATGGGCCTGAAGGGTAAATTTTCAACCTCCATCAGCATTGTGAAAAGATGATATTGGAAGACTTTGGTGACCCTTTGGGCTGTGTTCAATTAAGTGCTCCTTTGGGACCCCCTTCATTCCCCTTCAGGGCACGGGACCTCTTTTGAGATCCCCGGCCCCCGTGAAGCCCACGGCCCCTGTGGAGAACCTCTTTTGAGCCCTAAATAGTATCGTGTTGAGCATCTGGATCGATTTTTTAAAATTAGATATGTAGCCAGGAGGGCCCTTCGCCCCCATGGGGGGCCCCGGGGGCTCCCAGAGGGAGCTCAGCATCTACTATGGGCTTCAGGGTCAATACTGAACCACTACCAGTATCATGAAAAACTGTGATATTCGAAATCTTGGGGCCCTCTTTGTGCCCCTTTGGGGCATGGGCCAGAAACTTTCAGCAGAGGCCCATGGTCCATTTGGGGCCCCTTTTGACCCCTTGGGAAACTCCTTTTTTGAGCCCTTACCGGCATCATAGAAAGAATCTGGGTCGATCTTTCCAAACTTTCTGTATGTAGTCTGGGAGCCCCCATGGGGGGCCCTGGGGGCAAGAAATCTCCCTATGACCTAAATTTTGATATTTGTGACTCACCTGCGCAAATTTCATGTCGATATCGTCAAAACTGCACGAATGTGTCTCGACTGTATACACACAGAGGAAAATCCTTGTTTATATATTGATGTATATTATTATTTTCTAACTTTTTATCATAACTTTTTTTGCCAAGGGAATTGCAACGAGGAAAATCACACACATAATCCACATCACATTACCTTATTTAGGAGTAAATTCTAGCTTTACATTATTTTTGCCCGAGTTTTCCTAGAATTTTTATTCAACGACCGCGCTATTGCTTGACGATCTTCGCAGTTTAAGCGTGATTTAGCAAATGTACACAAATATCACTGAACCCTGGTCTTTATTAGCGTTCCATAAGGCTATTAATATGTGTCAATAGTGGTGAATGTGCAATAATTTTGTGAAAATTTGAATCCTGAAACGTAACTGACTTTCCGATGTTTTGGCCGTTAAATCGCACTTAATTCGCAGAAATGTGCGAATTGGAAAATTAATTTGCAGATTGCAGATTCACACATTAAGCCGAGGTCGAACAACATAAAATTTGGTTAAAACAGACTACGTCACTAAATCACATTTAAATTGCACTAAAATTTAGGTCGAGCAACTAGCCTTGAAGAGCACATAAATCGAGTCGAGCAATCAGCCGTTAGGGTTAGAGCTGCGTTAAAGTTAGCAAGTTAGGGTTCGGGCTTTGTTAGGGTTAGGCTGTGTTTGGGTTAGGTTGGGGTCAGGATTTGTTAGATTTTGACTGAATTTAGTTCCGATATATTAAGGTGACGAAATGATCCAAATTGACAGGAGACGATTCGCACGGCGACGATATAGACCGCACCTTAATTCCCTACTTTCTCAAAACCCCAGCCCGAGCCCTAACTTGTTAATCCAACAAAGCTCTAACACTGGTCCCGGCCATGGCAAAGATTTAGAGTCACTTCGTGCACTCTTTTTCAAGGGTGGTTTAAATTCGTCAGCCACAAGTGTTACTATGATACCTACCAGACGACCAGCGACCATCAGCTCGTGAAATGGGGCAGCACCTTTTCTCCGCAAGGGGCTAAAACAACAACAAGCTCTAACGCTAATTGTAACTAATTTAATTGTCACGTTTCATGTATATAGGTAATAATACGCTGCGTTGTTACTCTTTCCAAAGTACATCCAATTAGAAAACTATGGGCTTAGATTAAAAACAAAAGCATAGACAGATTGTGGAAAATTTAGCAAATTTTTCACCAAATGCTAAGATATTTATGGAATTCGTCGGAGGACATGTTTATAATAAGAAATGCAATATTGCGCTACCTTAGTGCAAAACGCGAGATCGTCCTTTTTGAGATCCTTCACTATAATAAATTTCCGTATGGTGCCTACTTTTATTGGTGACAGATATATACCCATTACCCTGTTATTTCTAATCTCCCAGGACTGCAGAAAAGTGCAACAGAAGATGCCAAAAAATGCCGTAGCATTTTAAAAGTTGCGATTTTGACGCATAAATTTGAGAAAATTCTAAGAAGTTGCGATTCACAAAAAACACAATTTATTCATTAATAACAACCTCAGCATTGTTATTTGGTTGATCAATTCATCCTAAATTTATTGAGATGAAGTGGGCAATTTTTATAACTCCGAATTTATTATGTCAATGTATGTAATGATACATGATGCTGAATTTTACAAATATTAGTTAACAATGCGGTAAAATCGCTAAATTTATTTTATTATGCAAAAAGTTGCACAATTTCCTGAAAAGCACAAATGTTGCGTGAATTTGCAAAATACTTGAAGGCAATGCAAACATGAGATCACTCTTTCTACAGTCACTAATTTGCGAATCACCTGTTGCCATTTATATACTGATTTCTAACGATGTTTTTTATATGAGTTCGTAAAATTTTCATTTTTGTTTGTTAAAAAATCATATGTTGAGATTAAAGCCACTGCACCCAAGGTGCTGTATTGGTCTTTAGTTTCTTTATTATCTACAGATATATATCCATTTGTATATTTTTAGAAAATATTCAAATAAACAGCAGACGATGGCCTTTGAGATCGCAAAAGCAGGCTGGTTACACAGACAAAGTAAGTTCACGATCCAAGTGCGATTTTATGAATAATGCATGTAGACTCTCGTGGTTGAATCGTTTAAAAACAGTATTTCAATTTGAGATATGTGAAACTTCTGTCGCGCTCGTAGAAAATGTGCTCATTTTTAGAAACTCTCTATGTAAAAATGATCCTTTTTTCTTTTGCATTGGATTTCTCACTGCATTTTCTGATTAATATGGAGTATCTCTCGTAGTTTATATAATGATGAAATGTTACAAGTTAATTAGTTAGGGCATCGGACTTTGAGTCCAGAGGACCTGGGTTCAAGTCCCCGTGCCGACAACTATGAAACCTTGTGTTACAGGCCCTTCAGCAAGGCGACACAAGTGTTGCTAGCTGCTAACCTCGTGCCATATAATTATTTATTTGATTGGCGTCAGGAAGGGCAGCTGGCCGTAAAAACCCAGCTCCAGCAGTCGTGATCAGGGCAGGTGAAAACTGTGTGAAAATATGGACATTAGCAGATTACACGATAAAAAGGAGGTTCGTTTTAGTTTAGTTAGAAGTTAATTAGTTTTTTGCAAATTTGACACATGTATATAATGAAGGTGATAATTTCAAGCTGTGCTAAAAGGATTATTTAAAGTCTTGTGCGTGACTTCTCTAGTTTTGAGATATAATTCTGCTCAGTGCCGTAGTAAGATAGCTAATGGAACGTACTTTCGATTTTTGTGCAAATTATGGTCTTATAACGTTTTTGGATATAGGCCTACCAGTATATAATATATTTTATTTGAATTATTGTCCAAAGGATTTTCTTACTAATTTCCATTTTTTGCATTGTAGACTCTGATGGTGCTCAATGGTTGCGATGGAGCGTAATAAAAATTGTTAAAATATATTTTAATCCGCTGATATTTTGCTGACTATATATCGCACCAGTCGGTACCGGTACTCAAGAGTGCGATTGTGCAGGTTCGGTGCTGCGCAGATGGAAGCACAACTGGTTTGTGCTCTACCAGGATGGAATGCTCAAGTTCTTTGAGTGCCCCAATAGCCACGTTGCTGAGGAGGCAATCCTGCTCCCAGCAAAGTGCTCCCTCATCAAGAAGGCCACTCAGGTCGGATGCCGATTTACAATGGTTAAAATAATTATTTAGTCAATGAAAATATAAAAAAAAAAGGTATGTTAAAATGTATTTGAAATATATGAATGCTTGTTTGTCATTAACGGTGCAGTGCATATGTTTTCTTGCGTATATGTACACTTATTTGCATAAGTGTATGCTTACGAGCATGCACTCGTCACTTTGAGTATCGTATGCTAGTTTGTCGTAGGTCTATTTAACTACGTACGCAAAACCTGAAGAAATTTACAGACCCTTATGTATGCACTATGCAAGCATACTTTTTCTCGTCGCCACTCCCTAAATACGTACTCTTTGATCTGCTCCCCGCTCCCCCCCCCCAGTCAAACATGGGTTTAGCAGTGAGCGCTTATCCTTGGTGCCTAGGTCTTGGCCTATCACTGAAACCGACTATCGCCGACTCGTAGCTTGGATTGAGTTTTTCCAAAATGCTCCCGAAAGCGTGTGTACATTTTTCCAGCTTCCCCCATGTGCACGTACCCTCTGCAGGCCGGGGAACAAAGAATAGGCTTGCATCCCAGAGCTTCCCAGGCGAGGCGCAAAAGGCAACTAAAGAGCGGAGCGGTCTGTGCATGGCCCTCCGCACAGACTGGACTATAATAGTCTTAGTGACTACACAACGCTCACGGTCCTTGTTCACTGGCCCACCCCCCCGTGTGTGTGTAATAAATGGACGAGCCCTTGTGCGCGTGTTGTGGCAGGTGTCCAACGTTGTCCCCCCCGCTGGCTCCACCGTGGATTGTCTGCTGGCACTCGTCCTCAATGACCAAACCCTGACGCTCTGCGCCGAGTCGGCTGATGACATGGCGTCAGTGTTCTCATATTTTAAACATTTATGATTTTCTGTCGGGGCATCAGTAAACCGGAACCGAAATTTTTCTGGACTAGTTAACTGCAGGGGCGTAGCGTGGGAGGGGCAGGGGGTCATGGCCCCCCCTGCTCTCAGAAAAAGTAAACATTGGCATATAGGGTTTGCCCCCCCTGCTCTGAGTGGAAATTAATCCTTTTCTCCCCCTGCTCTTATTAAGTAAATTCTAATATTAAGTGACCCCCCCTGGCTCTATGATTGATATGGTTTTTGCCCCCCGACAAATAGTCGGGATAGTATTGGACGCAGACAAGCTTTCTGTCAGCACCCCCCCTTCCCCCCCTTCAATTCAATTCCGGGTGAAAAGTGTCACAAATGTTGTGCAATTGAGCAGAGCGCCAAAATGTCTGCCCCCCCTGCTCAAATTCTTGCCTCCCGCTGAGAACGGTCACGCTACGGCCCTGGTTAACTCTATCACTTTTTCTGCCGTTAATTTTTCTTTTCCGTTCATTTTATTCTATATATTTTTATTTTTGTATCTTTGTTCATATAAGTAGTAAAAGTAAAGGAAATAAATTTGAAAGGGTAGGAAGAGTAAGTTATCTTGGTGCATCATCTCCGTCGTTTTATCATCATTTTTAGACAGGTCGTTGTGATTATTTCGTTTGTATGTCAAATATGGGAGAAAATGTCTTGAACATTTTTTTATTTTGGAGTTTTAGTAGGTAAATTGTATTAATAGTTTCTTGTATATGCCGCTATATTATTGATCAAATTGTAACTAATTTGCTCTAAATATATACATGTACATATATATATATATACTTTTTATAGGCCTATATATTTCGTTTATTAATATTTTGTATAATGTACGCGGCCTATACCCATGGTCACCACTGCGAGTTAACTGCGCTCTGGCTTGTCGCCTAGGAAAAGTGACGGCGTGTTAGGCGCAAGCGTTTGGCAACATCACTGTTTGAGCTAAAACCTGGCTAGTGAGCCAACTCGCAATATACTCGCAATGGTGGGTATGCGCCTAGGAGTTCTTAATACATTTAGTAGCCAACTTAGAATGGACTATACGTGTTGATGCTAAATGTATGTATTAAACTGAATATTATTTACTAGGCTTGCAGTTGAGTTGCTGGTACAAACGAATTATGGATGCGTTATTATCTTGCAGGTGTTGGTACTTGGCCCTGGAGCAGGCGAAGGCCATGAGGCGCCAGCATGGACCTCCGCCCCCTCCGTACTACGGCGCGGAATATGCCCCTGGGTCGGTGTATCCGGTATCCGGCTATCCTGGACAAGTCTACTATGGGACCCACCCGCCACCATACGGTACATGTCACAGTAGTCACTGCATATTGCTGTAAAACATGGAATTTTTGCTGCATGTTAATTTTGCAGTTTTGCCTCTCAGGAAGTTCGCTGCACTTAATTTTTGCGTTTTTGAGGACTCCCATTTAAATAATTTCTGCAGCTTTTTATTTACTGCATGTAATTTTTGCGAGTTTTCCCGATTAACGAAATTCGCGAAAATTACACGCACGCGAAAATTTCATGTTTTACAGTATACAGACGTGGTTTGCATTGGTTTGCAAATTTGCTTGGATTGTCGATGAAGCAGCTTTGAAGACATACTGCAGATTTTTAGGCTGTGATGAGTGAACGAGTGATTTGTTTGTGGATGAGCAAGCTCCTTGCTCCTTGCCAGGCTAGTTGCCCTGAACTGTAGTCAATTGTGTGATTCATAATGCTGCGTATGTGTAATAGAAAAAGGATTGCTATTCAACTAACCATTGTTAATTACCGATTTCAAACAAATATAAAATTATATTGCATATTCAGACAAATATAAAACTATGTTGCATACGTTATACATTAATAAATACATTATGCCAGAAATTGAAGCTGTACAAAAAACTTAAAGAAAGACTGCTTGACATACGGTAGGCGTTTTTGAGCTTTAAATTTCAAAATGTTACATTTTAGATCTTTTTCATTGTACTCATAGAGTTGCTGAGCTCTTTTATTTCACAGGTTTAGGTGATTTGTAATTATTAAACGATCATTCGATACTAGGCTTATATGATCTACATGTATTTATTCATTTCAGAATTAAAATGTTATTAGCATTAAAGTAAAGAGAAGTAAGTTTAGGAAATAAATTCAACTTTCTTTGAGTTTTTAGCCGACTTGTAAGCGATCGTTTTAGTCTGTTGTAACTGTAACCGGTTTAACCAGACCTGTTGAATCCTTTTTTAACAGGAGCGCTGTAACCGATTTTAACCAGTTGAAGCCGGTTGTAACAGTTGTGCAGCCAGGCGCACCGGGCCAGACCACGGTGATCTACGCCGACTACCCGAGATACTACTACCGCCGCGGTTACGACGGGACCGACATGGCCATGGGGATGGTCGCCGGCGCGGCTCTCGGCTCCATGATGTGGGGGCCCATGCTCTGGTGGTAATGTGGCCGCTGCATCGGGCCCGCTCCCAAATGATCTGCACGGAAGGAGAATGGATATTGTTGTGACTCAAAGGAATTGATATGTTTTAAATGAAATACACTTTAGTTATGTGGATGGGTTAAGTTGACAAATATTGAAGCGTGCATAGTTTAACGCAAGTGATAAAGCACTGAAGTCATGCATAATTATCTGGATACAAAGTCATGCGTAATTGAATACCGATATAACTGAATAGATTTGATGGATTCAAAGCTTTTTAAGGATTAAGAAACAAGTATGGCCGCCGCTGGTGACCCTTATAAATTAGCGATTTGAAAATGAATCTATATTTTTGGTTTGTACTGGTACCCCCAGCTGATAATTGACATAAACGCTAATAATTTAAATATCTGAGCTACTTGAATGGAAGTTCATGGTAATTGATCATTCCTCCACATATTCTGTGTTAGTGGCTGTGTTCTTGGTGTGTAGTAAGGCTACCATGCGTATGAATTTTAAATGAATTCTTTTGATTGCAGGATAGGCTTAAACTCGTGCACTACCTAATACAACAAACTTTTTTTAGTCGTAAGCAAATATCAAATTTGTGCATTCTGTATTCAGGTGATCGATTAAAATCATTTCTGTACCTAAATTTATTTTAATTTTTCTGCATGCGAATAAGTGTCGTTGGCATTAGCCCCACAGGCAATTTAAATTTAATTTGTGGATCATTGTGTGGAGTTTACAAATAAAAGGTACATTGAAGACTTCATATTTTATTAAATTAGCTGAATCTTTCTTGAGGGAGTCTAATCAGATTTAGATGCTTTTTTGTTTTGTTCAGCTGCGATTCATTGGTATGCTGGCGAAATTAGTTGTAAGTGATAGTGTTGTCCCATAACTTCTAATATCCCGTTGCATAATTTGATTTTAATCCTTGTATTTCTGTATCTACAGTATATCTACATGGAGTTCCGATGCAAACGGGAACACTCAAAACGTTATCATAACGCGGTCAAAAGTTATAAGATTTGTCTGAAATTGTATACGCAGCAACGATAGCCATATCTACACCAATTTGAAAATTTCTAGTGAAATTTGACTAGTTTTGACAAAATTATGACCGTTTTAAAAAAGTACCGAAAAAATAAAGTTTCCAACATTAGTTGCTGCGTGTTAAAAATGAATCTAGATTGGTTCGCGTACACGTTACAGAAGACATGGCGGTTCTGTCCGCGTGAACCTCAGATATGGAGTGTAGAGTCTAGATCTCCACTGGAGGAAGGTGTTTATCATTCTGGCCTGCGTGATGTTAGTAACCCGACGACTCGTCTGCTTGAAAAGTGGCAGCTGCTTTATTATAAATTCACAGATTAAGCAATCAAATAGTGGAGAACTCGTCTTCTGTAATGTGTACGCGAACATGGAGGGCACTGTGAACATCAGCTGTGATTAAATTTATGTGGTGTAGATATGGCTACAGTTGGTGTATATGGCCAGATTGGTATAGATGTGGCTACAGTTGCTGTGTATAGAATTTCAGGCAAATCTCATAACTTTTGACTGAGTTATGATAATGTTTCGAGTGTTCCCATTTTCATTGGAACACGGTGTAGATGTTTCTATTAATCTCTGTATCTACTAGTCTGTAATGTTTTCTCAAATCTTCTTATCAAATGATTGTCAGCTAATCGAGTCATATTGATTGCGTTGTTATTGTGCGATGAATTGTTTGTAATTCGAGTTTAACACCATAAATGACATAATTATATATAGCTATTCTTGATCAATGACTGTAAATAATTGTGATGGAGCTATCAATATTTATCTAAATATCTGTAAATAACATTTGGAGGTAATTTACTTCATATGACATCCCTGGCATGAGGTGACAAAACTTTCATTGAACTGGGTCGATGTGAAGATCTAGTAATTATTAATTCTTTGCTAAATTGAAAACGCAGGAGAAAAATTATTATAAATAGTCTTTTATTTTAAATGCACTTGACACTGTATTGTGTTGCTTTCATGAATCTGTATGATTTCTAGTAGGGTGATATTCAATGATAAAATTATTTTAAAATTAAGATAATTTCGGAAGGATATACGATTTTGATCTACAAAATTGCCTTACAAGAAAGTGAATGCGTTTCTTATCTTTGTAAATAAAATTAGATTGCGTTGTTGTTAAAGCGGATCAATGATTCTGATAATTTTACGATGTTGTGATTTTACTTGAAGCATAATTGTTTTGACCGTAAGTGGCGTATTGTGAGAACGTTGCGCGTGTTCACTGAAGCTTAAGCATTTTTGCTTTCACGTGTTCGCCAAGGCACCAATAAAATATTGGCCTAAGCTGTGCTTCTGCTGAAATATCTAGCCTTCATGAAATCTCTTTTGTAATGCAGTGAGTATGATACTCTTTACTTAAATGCTGTTGGTGGTTAGCTTTATGTAGTTGTTCGCTGTCATGTCTGAATGTCTGCAATTATATAATTATACAGATATTCGCTGCTTTTTAATGCCAATGATGAATTTTTGTAAGTTTCAGTTGCATGACAGTGATTTTAAACTACAGCTGGTTAGTTTTTGTTCATGGATCACACACCCATCGAGTCAATAGGATGTCAACCATAAGTAAACCTGTTGCTAGAGCGATTCGTTGTGAAAAACCTAAATTAATGCAGAAAGCAAATGAACAAGATAAGATTAACGTAAGCATTTGGTTGTTTTTGAAAAGTTGGCATGGCGCGGCTGCTGTGAGCTTTAGTATCAAAATTATTGTGCTGAACGGCTGTAAGCCTGTTAAGTATTGTGCTATTCAATATAATTATTGTATGCTGTTATCTTGTAAATTTTATTTTGAACTTTATATAGTTCAGTACAAACTGATCGGGTTGCCTCAGATTTTCGGTTTCCAATGAAATTATCTTACCTGAAATCTTTATATATTTCTCTAATTCAGTTATAAATTCTATCTTCTTCAAAAAGTTTCTGGTTTTTACTCATTCAGTATGCGCAATTAATTACACATTCGGTAAGATAGGTTATGCAATTTTCTTTATTGTGTTGATAAGCGGGAAGTATTTTGTAAAAGTTCTGAGCCTCAAAATTAAACTAATAAAACTCGTTTTGTTCAGTTACAACTATAAGCATAATATTACGATAGGCTCTAATGTTTAATTAATTATCGATTTATATTTAATCATATTGTAATTGAGTGATGAATGCTGGACGTCCGTATTATCGTATTGAAAGTTTTGATTATTAATGTACCTGTAATTAATTAATGTGGTTCAAGGCATCGGAGTTGTCAATAATGATATGTCTTACAAATCGTTAAAGTAGAGTTACATTGCATCTTCCGAGGCAGATTCCGAGCCATCTTCCTTAAAAATGGCTCAGATGCCGCCTCGGCAGATGTAATGTGCGAGTTTAGTGTGTTCATCTGCGCTGTATTCCAAGCACACGCGTGTTCCCACTAGCATCTTCCAGTAAGATGGTTTTATGCCATATATATAGCTGTTGCTTGAAAGACGACTGGGAAGATGTAGTGTAAACGCGCAGTCAACAATCAGGGTTTTCCGGCAACAGACGTGTTCCCGGATCGTCTTGCATGAACACGTGTGTTTTCAAACCGTCATCCAGGAACACGCGTGTTCACGGAAGTGGCTCCAGGAACGCTTATGTTTCCAGAAGTGGCTTGGAATTCATTACGCAATTATCTGCACATTTTATAGGTAGATTGTAGGCCATGGCATACTGCTCTATTATGTGATTGTATCTGATATTAATTTTTTGCCAGGTACTAGTTTTCTCGTTCGTCTGTTAGACGCATCTTTGCCCTTGGCCCATGCCCGATCATGACTCAGATTCAACTTCAAGATCATCATTCATTTTTCCTGCAAACGAGCTCAAGACACATTAGCTCGTTTTCCAAAAAAGTGAATGATGATATTGAGCTAGAATCTGCTTTTCTTAATAATCTGGCCTTTTGGGAAGGTGTCGTTCAAAAAACAACATAACAAGAGCAGAGCGGTATCACTGGGTTGTCAACCAAGTTGTAAATGTGGATCAAAATATTACAAAAATCGAATCTAGGATAAAATAATTCTAAAACTGCCACTTTATTGTTGTTGGTACTCCTTTGGATTATTGTATATAATTCGTATTATTCAGTGTATCTGTAAAAATTTGAATTGATTATGAAATTCTTCATTGATCAAGCGTAAAGCTCACTAGGAATATCCTAAATACTATGGGAATATTATATTCCATTTTTGATCCAGGTTTGATAATGTTCTGAGCTGCAAGTTTGTGCTAAGGCCTACTTTTTACCCGCGATTTCGGATTTTCCATTCCGAAATTATCCGAATGTGTAGTTATATGTAAGTTTGTATTTATGAAAACTTCTGCTGTTTTCTGTCGATATTTGGATTTTTCTGATTTAAAAAAGAGTGCACTTAGGCCTCAATAGCGAATTGTTGTAGAGAAATCTCAGAATTTAGTTAGGCTTAGTTTGCTTTCCCCCCATTAAGCCGTTGTTAAAGGTTTGCCCATGCTGATCCATCCAACAGGCATCAAGTAGGCCTAACCAATTTGGATTTTAAATTGCCACAATGTCACAATGCACATTCAAATTATTATTTCTCCTGAGATTTCGTTAGGTGACCCTCACAACTAGGTGATCAGCAACCATTTGTAGTCCGCTGCACTTCTCCCGCACCTACGATCAAGCAAATGATTTTTTTCCATCTCCGTTTGCATGACATATTTTTGGTGCGTTAAAAGTGCAATATACATACATACATACCAGTCAGTAAGCTATTGTAGACTTAGAGATTATTGAGATTATTTGGATAGTTATATTACAAACTAATTTGTAGGTTTAAATTATCGTCAAAATAGAGTTGCTTGATAAGATTTACTGAGATAGGTTTTACGCAAATTTTAAGAATAAAACTGTCTCAATTGGGTGCTGGTTGACCCAATTGACGATTCATGTAACTACGATTCATGTAACTGTTTAACTCTGATTAATATAACAAATTCATTCTTTATAAATTCTAGTAATTCATACTAAAAGTCAAGAAACTTGACTTGTCTCTGACTGAATGTTGTTCTTCAGTCCGTGTTCTTATTTTTGTCATGTTGTTTCTAAGCTGTTCTGTATTTTTAGCGGTCCACAACTTCAACATTTCGTTCTACATTAGCGCGAGTTTTACTCAGGCGTAGCAAGTTGACCATGTGGAAGCAACTGTCCTCTCTATCCTTGAGAAAGTACTCATTTCATTATTCATAGAAGACTTCCTAAGTGTATAAATTTATAAAATTTAGAAATTTATAAAATTTGACTCCATTCCAGTTCGGAAATTAGTCAATTTATTTTTCTTTAGAAGCTGTATCGTATACTAATAAAATATTTGAGAGAATATGTGTCTTTAAGTTTAAAAAATATTGGCTTTTGGATGAATTGAGATGCCTATAAAAATGAGGATGTTAAGTTTTGCTTTTCAATGACTTGCATTGATTTATTTTGTGGACTTGCGTTAGGTCTCTGTTATTTGAATTCGCCCTTAGAGCACGATGCGTCTTGTTGGGCGAGAGGCTGTGTTCGTCAAAGTCCGCGCCGGAGGCAACTTCATTCGCTTTGAATCTCTTCCGAGGAGAAATCAAGCCCGATGAAGTCTTTCCTTACAAAGAAGGTGATCGTCTACAATACTTCTTTCAATTTAGGCCTGCATTTGCAGTTTCTTGAATTTTGACTATCATATGGGCTACTACTAAAACTAAGTCAAACTTTTAATTGATACATGGATGGAATGGTCTTGAATGTTGCTAATATGCCACTTTCTTGCTATATGCCGAGATTGTACCATTCATGTTGTTTGTCAAATCATGCATTTTGTGTTGTATGTTACTGACTGAATATAGCTTGTGGATGTATTTATATAGATAGTAAAGCATAGATGCAGAGTGGGCCAAAAAAAAGGCTCTCCTTGTGTTTTCATGTTTAACTAATACAATTTACATCCTACAGTGGTTAATTTTTTTACACATAATAAACTATCTAATATCAATATTTTTGCAAGTTTGATGAAATTCTGTCGATTAGTTTCAAAGTTAGGAACTTTTGAAATTGGTGATCTGGTGTGATACTTTGCTGCAGAAATAAACAATTTGACGTTTTTATGATTTCATTACACAATTTTTTTCCTATGATGACCAGTTTTGCACACATAAATAACTATCAATTGTTAGTTAATGTTTAAATTGTAAAGTTTAGTATCATTCGGTGTAATAGTTCCAAAAGTTAGGAGCTACTGATACAGACTTGGCACTGACTTCGTAGTGAATTGGCTACCGTTATACAAGGGTCGTTCAGTGTATAAGGTACTATCCGCTGCAGTTTTTAAAATTTTTGAAAGCAAAAGAATCCAAGATATACGTTTTGTAGGAAATTTAATTTTCAACATCTTTGGAATTCTTTGTAACCATGATATCATTGAAACTACTTCCGGTAGACAATAAACATGGCAAGGGTGCCGCTAATTGTGTCCCGCAAGGAACAGCGTGCAGTTATTTATTTTTTGGGGGCTAAGGGACTTACAGCGACGGAAATTTTATCGAAATGCTGCCAGTATATGGTCAGAAGTGCTTTACGCGATCGATAATACACTGTTGATGCGACAAATTTTCTAAAGGTTGAAAATGTTTAGTCGATGAGAAACGACCTAGCCGGCAGGTTGTTGTAACCAACAATGACAATTAAATCAATGTTGCAACCAACAATGACTAATTAAATAATTAGCTAGTTTTAAATAACTTCTATTGTCTACGTGTTCATTCTATGCATGTTGTTGCATATTTGCATTTATTGTTTAATTTTTGTGACAGTCAATAGTATTATCAATAGGTCGACGAAAGTTTCAACACCCCTGCAGTACTGTAAATACTTCACTACTTCACGACTTAATACTTATTAATGTCATGGTTACGAAATTTTCCAAAGACGTTGAAAGTTAAATTTCCTGCAAAGCGTATATCTTGGATTCTTTTGTTTTCAAAAATTAAAAAGACGGCAGCGGATAGTACCTTATATACTGAACGACCCTCGTATTCATACATTTTTAGGCTTTGTATGATAAAAAGGACGCTTTTTAATTTTTGCAATGTTTTTGAAGTCAGAAGTCGCCTAGCTCAGCTATATATGGCCTATTTATTCATGCAGTTTTAATCAGAATTGCTACTTGGCCAAAATCATTGTCAAGCATCAACGATTAGCAGTCCGCCGCACAGCAACACTATAATTTTTGCACACAAACGGCGGGGTAGTCAATTTCAAACGGTCGTAATTTAAGAATTTCATCAAACTTGACAAAAGATGTTGATATTAGACGGTTTGTTATATGTAAAATTTAGCAATCGTAGAATGCAAATTGTCAAATTATATTAGTTTAGTTCTGCATGAAAAACACAAGTAAGGGGGGGCCGCTTTTTTTCCCATCCTGTATGCATGCCTTGCTGTTAACACTGCTGTTAAACTTAACACTGGGCCTACGCTTATAATTAGCATTTTATGATAAAAATATTTAGTGTCTCATAGAATATTTTGTGAGAACTTGTAAGTTTAATGGTGATGTACATGGTCTTTGAACGCATAATTAAAGTGGTGAATGCATGGTTATGCACCAAATATGTAGAAAACGCATTGATAACCGTCTACCGAAAAAAAAGTAAACGTAAGAAACTTGTCAATGCGTGTGAATTTTGTCCGCGTAGGTTTAGTTGTGAATTTTTTACTCTTTGTGTACTGTTTTATTAGTGCTGACGAGTGATGAGAAACAAACTCTGCAGGCTCTCATTGATCCAGTCGAGAAATTTTTCAGGGTAAGAATAAAAAATTGACAAGTGATGTTAATGGTATTATTGAAACTTAAAATTACACTTTTTTGTTAACGAAATATATTTTTTTTTTCAAATAGAATATGAATTTGTTTGTTGAACGAACAATCTAAAAATGAAACATAACTGAAATAGCCTAGTGAGAACAAAATAGGGACTGAGTCTGAAATTAATTTCAAGTTGATATACTAATGATAATAATAGTTGTAGAAATTGTTGGCTTCTCGATGCTCTCACTGTCATACAGTTTATTTTGCAACCACATTTGAGGTAAGTCTTCTTCTCTTAACGGAAATGGGAAGTAGATAAATAATAAGTTCTCTAACAAATTTGTATATCTGCAATAGGGCTTTTGTTTCAGGTTATTAGCAGCTCAATGTGATGATGTTCCATGCCTGGCTGTCAGCTTGACCCCGGGACACTGGGCCTCTTCCAGGACACTGGATTTATTCTAGGATACTGGGCCTATTCTAGGACACTGGGCCTATTCCAGGACACTGGGCCTATTCTAGGACACTGGGCCTCTTCCAGGACACTGGATTTATTCCAGGACACTGGGCCTATTCCAGGACACTGGGCCTATTCCAGGACACTGGACCTATTCCAGGACACTGGGCCTATTCCAGGACACTGGGTCTATTCCAGGACACTGGGCCTATTCCGGGACACTGGGCGTTTTTTAAGATACTAGACTACGCGAGGACACGAGGCATATTCCAGGACATTAGGACTATTTCAAGAGATTAGGTTTATTCCAGACCATTATTCCAGAGCGCTAAGCCTATTACAGGGCACCTATTCCACAGAACTAGGTTTATTTTACTAAGCTCCTGTAATGTTAATTTTAAATCCCCGACCAACAACTTCATTTCTAAAGCCCATAATGTTAAATTTCCAAGCCCCGACCGACAACTTCATTTCTAAAGGGCATGCTATTTGATGGCGCATTAATCAAGTAAATTTCTCATAGTTAGCAGCGTCTGGAGTTGAACCCCAAACTCGAGGCTTCTTATCCCGTTGTTTTGATCACTAGGTCTACAGTCCTAAGTTTCTCATAAGTTTGATTTTTCAAAGCTAATATCCGTTAGCTTACTAAAAGGCTAAGTACTAAATGATGTCATCATTTTGATTTACACATAACGGTGAGGAATTTCCAATAAAAAAGGTCAGAAAAACTTCTGAAGTCTAAGATTTTCATGATATCTTTTGTGAATGAGGACCCAGGCTCTTGACCCCCTAGACCCCTTCTCTGGTCCCATAACTACTAGGCTAACACTGACGTCCAGTCGCCCACCATACAGTAACCCCCTTGGACTTGGTTGCAAGTAATTGCTTGCAGCCAAGAGCCCTCCTGGCGAGTCGTAAAAGGCGACTAAAGAAGGGGGAGCGGGTCTGTGCCGGCTCTCTTGCACAGAACCGGACTGTATATAGTCTTTGTACTACACAATATTGCAGCACTATGCTAAAATAAACCAACAGAAAAGAACCATACAGTACACATGGAACGCGATGCTATAGTATTGTGTCACGCTATGTTGTGTCACGCTGTTGTGTCACGCTATGTTGTGTCACGCTATGTTGTGTCACGCTGTTGTGTCACGCTATGTTGTGTCACGCTATGTTGTGTCACACTATGTTGTGTCGTGCTAGGAGAAGAACGATGCAGCAAAGAACGACCGCGAGGAAAAGTTTGATGAACAGACGATACAGAGTCTGCGGGAGATGGGAGCCTTCGGGCTGCAGGTCCCGGAGAAATATGGTGAGGATATGTATTGTACGGCGAGGCACTGTGGTGTACTGGTTAAGGTGTCGGACTTAGAGTCCAGAGGACCAGGGTTCAAGTCCCTGCGCCGGCAACTGTGAAACCATGCGTTACAGGAACTTCAGCACGGCTGTTAAACACACAAGTATCGCTAGCTGCTGACCTAGTACAAGAAAATTGTTTATTTGGGATCAGGAAGGGCATCCAGTCATAAAAACCCAGCTTCAGTTGTCTTCATCGGGGCATAAACGTCTAAACCTGTGCGAAAACGTGTTCATTAACAGATTTGATGACATAAAAGGAGGTTAGTTAGTTTTTTTATATGTATTCTACATGCTGCGCGGTTATTGTAGCATGTCATTTGGACCCTGCTGCGTGTCATGAGGACATTGTAGCGCACCGTAGATGACAAGGATATAGTGCTCAGCGTATCGCAATGATATTGCAACACATTGCGAGGATATTGTAGCATATCGCAATGATATTGCAGCGTATTGCGGGAATATTGTAGCATTTTGTGATGATATTGCAGCGTATCACGAGGATATTGCAGCGTATTGCAAGGATATTACAGCATATAGTGAAAATATTGCAGTGTATCACGAGGATATTGCAGCATATTACTAGCATATGGCTGCAATGCAATTATTGTAATGAACAATATTGCAATGTAGACTTACGAAATCTTGCTTGTCTTAGACAGTTGTATTTTGATATCATGATAACCATTAGTAGCCAAATTTGCAGCTTGAGCAGATGGACTGTATTTAAAATTGTAAAAGTAATGTAACTTGCTAACGGCTAAACCTATATAGTATGGAAATGTCTATGCATGGACACAAAAACGCTTGCTCAATGCTCATGCATTCTGGAGCAATAGATAAACTGATCTAGCAACAAGGCCTCTTTCAGAACTCTTCAACTCTGCTCTTATCATGATCGTTCAATTATCTTGCTGTAACTTATCCGATATGAACAATACCGTACTTGAAGAAATTGTAAATAATTTAATTTGCTATTATACTGCTTAGTTATTACAACAAATTCATTAATCTGATGCTTGTCTTGGTTATTCCCCTGTCGCCAGGTGGCCTTGGCTTGAATAACACTCATTATGCACGCTTTGGAGAAATTGTTGGCACTCGCAATCTTGGTATGGGAGTATTTCTGGGCGCACACCAGGTACTCTTTCACTTGTGGAGTCCTTGTTGTGTTGATGCTTTCATTCATTCTAAAGGTCACAAGGCAAACGTAAATACAAAACCAGGATAAAAAATGAATTAGATTTTGACACAGTGTTTGCGACGGAATGTTGCTATTGTTTAAAAAGTAATGATGGTTAAACCCTTTTCTTATTGCTCGTAGTTGACAGTTTCAAGTAGCGCGATTAATTATATTAATTTACAAAGAGCGGATCTATAATAAACATGAATCTAAGATATACAGGAAGGAGTTGCGCTGGTTGAAAACAGATTTTTGCTCCTTTTGCTGAAAACTGACTTTTGATATTATTTGTGATATCATAAAAAATAGGGGACTTCATCGATAAATAGACCATTAACTATAGTTATATATACTAAACCATAAACGAGGCGCTGTAGTGTGGTGATTTAGGCATTGAACTGTGAATCCTGAGACCTGGGTTCAAGTCCCCGCGCAGGCAACTATGAAGCCATGGCGTTACAGTCTACAGGCCTTCAGCAAAGCTGTTAAACACACAACTGTCTCTAGCTGCTAACCCCGTGCCAGATACAATTTTATTTGGTTGGCATCAGGAAGACCATCCGGCCATAAAAACTCAGCTCCAGCAGTCCTCATCAGGGTGCAAACGTCTAAACCTGCGTGAAAGCATTGAGATTAGAAAATTAGACGACCAAAAAGCCGCTTGGTTTTTTTCTTAGTTTTAGTTCAAGATAGCTGGATCATTGGCAATCTAATAGGTTGCTAATTTAATTATTTCATTATTTCTGGTAATAATGTATTTTTTGGCTTTTCACAATATTAGTTTTATTGACAGAAAAAAAGTTGTTCTTATATAGTATGAACATCGATTCCTTACTGGATGTTCCTTGTTGATTGCAGGGCATTGGCTTCAAGGGCATCATGTTGTTTGGCACTGAGGCACAGAAGCAGAAATATCTGCCAAAGTGTGCGAGCGGCGAGCTGTTCGCCGCATTCTGCCTCACTGAACCCACGAGTGGATCGGACGCCAGTGTCAGTTTTTGTCTCTTATTGTAACTAATCGCCTTTTTTTGTCGTCTAATCTGTTAATGTCCATGTTTTCACACAGGTTTTTGACGCCTTGTAATCTGATCAATGAATAATAGTTAGTCTATATTGAGCAAAAATAAAAATTTGTTGGCTTATAATAAAAAGCTCAGGTTCAAGAGTAAACATTTGTTTCAGAAGCCCCTGATGTTTTTACCTCTATTAATTAGAAGTGAAAAAATGGCAGTGTCCTACACACACAAATTTAAAACGTCTCGCATTGAAATTATTGATGTAGAAACCTAATTAGTTGTATTTATATTTAATAACTTAGTTGTTTACGACATATGACCTTCTTCCAGCAGTAATTTGCTTTGCTGTCTTTGTGTCGTTGACTTTGTATCGTCTTGAAAGGGTTTAATAGTGAATTTAGATAAAAATGCAGAATATGATTTAAATTAGATCTTTTATTGCCTTGTTTCGTTCAGTCGATCCGGTCTCGTGCTGTGCCATCTGAAGATGGAAAAGGTTACATTCTAAACGGTGGTAAGATCTGGATCAGCAACGGAGGAATAGCGGATGTCTTCACAGTCTTTGCTCAGGCGAGTGATCTTGGTAAACTTAAGGTTACTTTGTTTAAAAGTGCAATGATTAAATATTCCCAAACTAATTAAACTAACCTCCTTTTCATTGTGTAATCTGTTAATGTCCATGTTTTCACATAGGTTTACACGTTTTCACTCGCCCTGATCAGGACTGCTGGAGCTGGGTCTTACGGCTGGATGCCCTTGCTGACGCCGTATTCCCAAAGTAGTGATTTTTGACTGATGTTATATTTCAGATGAATTGATTTAGATGATAAACAGTGAACAGTCTTCCCTCTAAGCTGTGCGTGTGCGTGGTCACACACAGATTCAGGAGAATCTAGTATGCATAAAAATGGAACACAGCGCATTAAAATTTAGACCATCGACTAGCAAATTGCATCATAGAACTGACTAAGCAAATGGTTACTTTGAAAATTTTACATTATTTTTAATGTTTCTTTATGTTTCGTAATCTCTAGCAATACAATAGTCAAGCTTTATTTAGTATTCTAGAATAATTCATTAATTTTACATCAAAACCACAAATTTCAGAACTCGAGACTTTTTTAAAAGATCAGAAAAAAGTTGCGCCAGACTAGAAAAAGTCTGTGCAAAACTTTTTCGGCCCGCCCACTGACTTTTTGACTTAAGACAACATTGATGATGACAATGATGGTTTCTTTAATGAAACTAAGTTCGTATTGCTCTCACCGCTACACTGTGTTATAATTGGCTGACCAGTGACCAGTTGATCTGTCTTGTGTTTAGTTGCCTATCAAGGATGAAGCGAGCGGAATAACCAAGGAGAAGGTGACAGCCTTCATCGTTGAAAGATCGATGGAAGGAGTTACGAGGTAATTTTGCGCAATCTATGATGAACCTTAACTAGGCACTATAAGGAGTTCTTGACTTTTGCTTTTATTGGCCATAAGGTGTAGTTTGATCTTTTGCCGACCTGTGCACTAAGGGATGGAATATTAGTATATTTTGTATGTAATATAAAATATGTCAGATAATTTGGCATCTTAAAAATAGTATGTTGTACAATTAATTGATCAAAATTAATTTTTCAAATATTTTATTGCTTTGGCTTTGCTTTTATTCAGTGGACCTCCGGAAAAGAAAATGGGTATAAAAGTTTCAAATACGGCTGACGTTCATTTTTCTGATGTACGAATTCCGCGTGAAAATCTTCTGGGAGGTGAGGTTTAGAAATAGAAGGGCAGATTATTTGTTCTCATTTTGTTGGCATCTAGACTGAACAGTGAACAAATGATACGAAATCGTACAGAATTAATTGCACAAAATCCATTTTTGGCTTGGTTCCCTATGATTTTTGAATCGAACATTGTCTTTTATGAAAGGCACCATACAGACAAGAGAAAACAAAAATGTAAGAATGATAATTGAATTGTTTGTACAAAATGTTTCGTATGAATATTCATGTTATATCTATGGGTTTAAAATATTTGGTCTAATTAACTGATTAGCTTTCTAATTATATTTGTTAATCTTTTTTAATATTTTTTCACTATCGAAGGATATCAAGCAACGACATCATAAAAAAAGCAACAATCATAACTTAACTGAAAAAGTGCGTAAAGTTTTTATTCATTAGGCTTTCAACGCTAAAAATTTGTAATGCTAGTAATTGTTGTTGACGAAAAACCTAGCTTCACGCTTAAATAGTACACCATCATCATCATCATTTGGGTTTTACGTCCACTTTTCCGTGTTTGCACATGTTGGACGTTTCTCACGATGAGACTGCCCCATAACTCTTGATACTTTGCCATCTCTCTATGCACGCCTCGCTCCTTCATATCGCTTTCTACCGCCTCCTTCCATGTGTTCTTCCCCCTCCCCTTTCCAGCGATCCCTTCCACCTTAATATATCGACATACCAAATCTTCCTCATTCATGTGTTCAGCACGTCCAAACCACCTCAGCCTCCCTTTCTTCACCATCTCCGTTATACATACGACACTGTTTTCTTACATGTACGTGCCTCTATAGACGCAAACTTTCTTACAAGGATGCTCTATAAAAAATAGCAGTTTGGCTTAACAACCACAACTACGAAGTAGTTATTAATAGTGTGATAACAGTAGTCCAAAATATATAGAGTTCATAGCATGGCCATGATACTTCATTTTGACTTGATTCAGGAACTGGACTGAACTACTGATAATTGTGTGTTGACTTGTCGTAATTATTATATTGTTCATTTTGTAAATGACAGCGGCATATGTCTGTCATGTAGCCAATAACGAATTATATAGCGTCACATAGTCGGTCCTACTGATCCTTGTTTGCTACCATTAGAGGAGGGTGGTGGGTTCAAGGTTGCGATGAACATCCTCAACACGGGCAGGTTTGGCATGGCGGCCATCATGTCGGGTAGTATGCGCGAGTGCATCCGCGTCGCGGTCGAACACGTCGCGTCACGCGTACAGTTTGGTAGACGTCTCGACACGTTCGGCGGCATTCAGGAGAAGATTGCACGCATGACCATGGCTCACTATGTCACGGAGGTCTGTGGCTGCATTTTTTGTTTGATGGGTTAGCGACGCACTATCATTGTCGTTTCTGTTTTTTCTGTCAATTTTCCATACTAGCACAGGTTGGAACTTGGAAGGGGTATCAGAAGCTGAGAAGCCTTCATTGTTTTTGTTTTTTTGTAGTTTAGGGACCGTGTGTAGCACAAAGACTATATACAGTCCGGTTCTGTGCGAGGGAGTCTGCACAGAACCTCTCCGCCTTCTTTAGTTGCCTTTTACGACTGGCCCGGGGAACTCTGGGCTGCAAGCCATTTCTTTGTTCCTCGGCTTGCAGGGGGTACCTTCAGGAGGGGGAAGGTATTAAGCTGACACTTAATTGATTACAGTTGCGTGATGACGTAGGTCAAGGGTCTTTGCGGTGGCCCCCTCGAAAATAAAAAGTAGAGTCCACAAACTCTGGCTTCACCTTCCTAGCCAATTTGGAAACTCCGCTTCAGTGCTTCTGTGCCCTTGTGCTTGTGATGAATTCATACAAGCTTAATTTTATTTAAGACCAGGATTCATCGTTGGGACTTACCGTTTAGTCACATGTTTAATGGATGCCGTTTCCCAATGGTTGTTATCTGTAATCTGTAAGTAAAATGAAGCCTGTTGATTTGTTTTAGATATTAATCGAGCCAGTTGTTGCATCATATTCACGATTTTTATAAGGAATTAATTAGAGCTAACTGGTGGATGCTAAAGGCGCTGATAATAGTATCACTTCTTTCAAGTCCTCTTCCTGGATGATATCTTCCCACAATTCGCTTGCAGTCTATCGTTTTCACATTGTGTTCTTCGACGCCGTCTTCCGCAAGACACGCGTTTTCGCGAGCGATGGTTATAATTATGGTGGTTATATCCGATATACGTTGTAGCTAATGGGAAGGCGACTGGGCAGATGTGATGCAAGGGCACGCGTGTTCCCGGAAGCACTGATGGCTCTTCTCTCTAAGATGGCTCTTTCCGCAAGATGGCTCGGAATCTGCTTGCGTGATGTGATGTAACCGTATCATAAGGAAGAAGAGCCATGTAGCACTATGGCAACAGTGCGACTGCTTATAGCTAGCTCTAAATGTTGCCGAAGACAAAATCAGACATATTTTGAAAATACCACTACACCATGGCGAGGCGCTGAGGTGTAGTGGGTAAGGAGTCAGACTTTGAGTCCAGAGGACCAGGGTTCAAGTCCCCGGCCGGCAACTATGAAACCATGCGTTATAGGCCTTTCAGCAAAGCTGTTAAATACACGAGTGTTGCTAGCTGCTAAACCGTGCCAGATAATTATTTATTTGGTTGGCGTCAGCAAGGACATCCAGCCATAAAATCCATTGCCAGCAGTCCTGCTCAGGGCGGGCGAAAACGTGTAAGCTTGTGTGAAAACATGGACGTTAGCAAATTACACGATAAACAGGAGGTTAGTTAGTTAATTTGGAAAACGACCTGAATGTGTTGCATGCAGAGGTTGTTTTCATTGTTTAGTCGCTTGCGTACATGATCTCATCCAACATGGACCAAGGCGTGACGGAATATCAAATTGAGGCTGCCATTAGCAAGGTCTACGGCTCGGTAAGTCTTCTATTGTATAGCTACGGACTATAGATGGTAATACACAACTACACGTGTATTTATCGTAATATTTTTATTTGGCGAATAAAATACATATGGTATTAATTAATTAATTCTTACCAAGTATCGTTAGCAGTTATGTTTGTAATTCGTTTTTGTTCAATATTTGGCTTACTGCTTGTATTCTGCTCTTTTGTACTGTTCATGAATGAACATTAGTTACACAGGGGCCCTCCACTTTATCCTATCAGTCGCATCCTCACATCTTATTATATATGACCTGTAATCCCTTAGCTTTCATATCCTTCTCACTCAAACCTTTCCACGTCGGTTCCTGTCTCCCTTTACGTCTTTTTCTATCTACATTACCACATACTCCATATATTTTGCACCCAACCATTCGGTTCTTTTCTCAAAACAGCTATTTCAGTCAGTTTCTTTATACCACTACCCCCACTGCCTTCAACCCTATTCTAGCTCTCAAATCGGCACTATGCTTCCTCTACTTCAATGACATCCCACTTGAATTGCATCGCCAATGTTTCAGTTTGTCAATTCAGTGCGCCACAGCTTTTAAAACGATTTGAATTTTTTATTTCATTCTGTACAAGATTTTAAACCAACCATTGTTTCGTTGTTGTAGGTTGTTGAGGAGTACTCCTCATGTTGTACATGAGGAGCACTCAGAGCCGGGAATAATAGGGAGAGGAGTGAGACAAGGATGTTTGTTATCTCCGCTATTGTTCTCGCTGTACGTA
>JAQIWG010000922.1:0-28042 GCA_034695025.1 Chamaedrilus cognettii
CATAATGCGTTCATAATGCGTTCATAATGCGTTCATAATGCGTTCATAATGCGTTCATAATGCGTTCATAATGCGTTCATAATGCGTTCATAATGCGTTCATAATGCGTTCATAATGCGTTCATAATGCGTTCATAATGCGTTTATAATGCGTTCATAATGCGTTCATAATGCGTTCATAATGCGTTCATAATGTAAATATTCCCTGTATTGCATGTCCAATTAATCGACTGAAGGGATAAATTAGGAAGGGGTTAAGTCAGCGCGCCAAACATAATGAATAATTCCAATGATCCACGACGCTGGCTGCCTGTGGCGCATGAAATACAAGGCTATGTATGGCATTGGATCAACACCATCTTCAAGACGATAGCTGGCGTTGCTGTACTGAAGTCCCGACCTTGTCTCTGTGAGTGTAAGCACATGCGACAGTCTATTAACCTGTATGTATGTAACCCGCTGACTGTACCGGTGCCCAGGGTCACCATTTATAAATTGTATGCGGCGTGTCATACGTGAAAGAAGAACGAAAAAAAATCGATCATAATCAAAAACTATTCAAACTCTGTACGCGATTTTTGAATATAAACACAATGGCGTATTTCTCAGATCCTTAACATAATGACAAAATGGCCGCAACTGAACTTTGAAAAATTATGTCCTAAGTTTGTAAATAATTAAATTGGCGCGGGCCCTGGATATTGGCAACAGCAAAGGTATAGAGTTTGTAATTAATTTTTTTATGATTTAATGGAGATTGAGGCTTTTAAATATGACGTGAATGGCGGTTACGCTATAAGAGGCTCCAGTGACGCCATTGCTTGGGATATTATTAGTAGATTTAGGGATATTACAATGATCCAGGTATATGTTTAACGCAATTTTCAGCAATTTTTGATATTTTTTATGGAATGACTCATTTTCTAATTGAAGCTGGAGATATTTTTGGTCAGAAATTCAATCTAGATATATTTTTTGGCTAGATACCGAGATTCTAGTTATTTTTGGTTCAATGCTATAGCTATATGGATATATGTGATAGCCAACAGGTAGAGCTACCTGTGTGTTCGCGTGTAGTTTCGCGCGTCGTGGCTTTAAATTTAAAATTTCACGCGTCGATTGATGATTTCGTATAGGTTATGGCGCTATTTCCATCTTTCGTAACGGTAAAAGTCATATCTTGAACGCAGGTTATCGGAGATTGGGAAGTTATCATTGGTGAACCTGCCGGAGGACAACCAAATATTCATGGCTAGTTTGGAGATTTCACTTGATTGGATCAACTATACAAAGTAAAACTTCTCAAATATTGTCTATTTAAGTGTTGGTATTTTCAATCATAATCATTTATCAAATTTATTGAAGATTGAGCATTGGTAAATTTACGAAATTGTTAAAAACTAGCTCATAAAGTAAAATAAAATTGTAAGCCTGCCACGTATGTGATTATCGTAATGCTGTATTTATTATTTAGTAACTCTGTGCGATTTGATTCCTGCTTTATAGTAGAGTAGATAAATAGATTTACGGGTACAAGAACTCGATTTAATAGAGTATTTTAAAATTTCAGCTCACTTTCGATCAAAACCTGAATGAAAGTTTGCGATGGAAAGTGATGTTGATGCAATATAATCACATTCAAGAGGCTCCCTGACTACAAGTCGATATTGACCACCCTCTGCAAAATGCCTCGACCAGCTCACGGATATGCTACAGCATGTTGGCCGTTCTATCAACGCGCCTACACGGCAGCAAGACGTGCCCTATGCTTCGGCGCTTTTAGCAAAAACAAGGCAGTCACTATGTTTCTTCTACTCCTCTCCATTTCCTTGCTGATTGCATTAGTCGTCAAAATAATCATCGGATGCGAGAAGGAACCACTTTACAATGAATTCGTGGGTCAGCCGTTGCTGACGATTTTTACAACATTTTCTGAGGATTCGTCTGTTGGCCATGTGCAGCAGGATGATGCTAACCGCAAAAGAATCCTTCAGAACTGGGCTTCCTTTCCATCTATCATACGCCCTGTGCTGTTTGTTGATTCCTTCGACACAGCACTTATTGGACTGGCGCTCGCCGCAAACTGGACAGTCGTTCCGACCGTCAAGAAGAACAAAGAGGGTCAGCAGATCTTGAAGGAAATGTACCGCGTGGCCTTTCGCAATTACAAATCCATGCTCTACGGATTCGCCGAGTGCAATATATTATTTGACAGCAGTCTCGTGACTACGTTGAACGGCATACGACAGAAGCTTGATGCTTTGGAGCAGAACGTTCTGCTTACAGGCCGGCAAACGGAAGCCATCGATAGCAGTCATAAAGTCCAGCAAAAGAATTCCGTGCAAAATAGTACCGCCCGGCAGAGGTCGGATAAAGAGCCTGGTTATTTCTTCTTCACTCGAAAGGGTTGCTGGCTGAATTGGACACTGTTTTCTAACACGATGGCGGTGGAATGGTCAGGTTACGGCAGCGAGATTATATCAACTGCGATACAGCATGGCGTGAAAGTCGTTGATGCCACGCCTACATTGCTCATACTTGAATTGTGGGAGAATAGGAAGACTAGATCGGAGTATAGCGCGTCAGTAGACAATCAGTTTGACTTTGAGAATGAGGTTATTCTGCATACAATAAACGAGTTTGATGGTGCCGTTACTGTGATTTATAGCTGAAGTTAAAACTTCAAAGACAATTTTGCAATTAATTTCCTATTTTAAATGGTCTACTTAAAACATTTTGGATTGAAACAGAATTTTAAAATAAATAACTAACAAATGCGTAACAATGTCGATGCTTGCAAAATAGAATATAGGAAATCACACTCCGTGCAATTATATATTTTCATCAGTAAATCGCTATAATAATAGAAGCCTAAAACATATAGCTACTGATACTAAATATTTTATCTTTTAAAAATACTTAAGCAGCGTTGGTCATTTTGTCAACGCACGTTTATTTTAGTTAACATGAACTCACTCCCGTGAGTCCCTTTGAAATACTGTAAAACATGAAATTTTTGCTGCATGTTATTTTTGCGGTTTTCCCTCTCAGCAATTTTGCTGCACTTTATTTTTGGGTTTTTGAGGACTGCCCAAATGTAAATAGCTTCAGCAGCTTTAATTTGCTGCATGTAATTTTTGTGAGTTGTGCCGATTCGCGAAATTCGCAAAAATTACATGTATGTGAAAATTTCATGTTTTACAGTACATTGTAGCCTATGTATACTTGAAGTAATGGATACTTAGATTAATTAGATCTAGTCGAAACGTTATTCACATAGGGCTTAACGCCATGACTCAATGCTAGTGGAATTGAATGATTGACAATTGATTGTTAATACTGAAAAATGCTAAGCTGCTGGCATATGGTGTCTGTCGTTATAAAGAATATCATCTACTGATTATAAATGCATAAATTTTGACACTTCTGTAATATTGAATGCGCTCTATTATGCTTACTGCATAGACTATCCGACGTTTTGCTTCAATACAACGTTTTTGTATTTTCTTGTTTTCTGTATCTTCGTGTTTTCTATGTGCAGTGTATTTAGGTATGTACACTACAACGCTGAAATGGCACTGGTTAGTTGTTATTGATAGCCTAGTGTGGTATAAAAAAATTAGTATCTCCTGGTAACTGCCTAAAGAATGCTCAAAGCTGCTTGATCCTATATCCTTTGCATAACTAGCAGAATTAGCAGATCCATATTTCTTATGTTTTTCGTGCTTACGTGTAGTTTTTCATTTCGTGTTTTGTATAATAAACTATGCGCTTTCCAGTGTAGCAGTAGATGTAGACTTGCGTGCATTGTTGAATGACGGGACGAAAAATACTCCTATTAATCTGTTAACACTGTTTGTTGCGAATTTATTCATTAATTGCACTTCTTATTAGTTTGTTTAGTGTTTGCAATTTTTTCGATTTATTTTTGACATTGTTTATCTTTTGTTGTCTAGACTGTTAAATTGTTAGACTTTATTTTCTCTGATCTGTACGCCTATAAGGTTAAGGTGATTAATTACTAGTCAGTACTATTTAAACTGCTTTGCAAGGGCTTAAAACACTGCATGTTTAGAATAACATCCCATTTCAATAAGAGTTTTATGTTTGACTTCTGAGATTTCCATTATATATTATCCATTAATATTAATATTATATTAATATGAAACAAAAATTTTTGGTTGTGAAACTCAGTGACAATGATTGCTTAGAAAGAACTGCCACTGTCAAACGTGCAATTTTAGTTGCATGTCATTTTCGCGGTTTTTACCTTTCAGCAATTTGGCTGCACTTAATTTTCGTATTTTGAGGACTGCCCATTATATATAGATTCTGCAGCTTTATTTTCGCACTTCTTAATTTTTACGAGTTTTACCGATGTACATGTATGTATACACGAAATTTGCCAAAATTACATGCATGCAAAAATTTGATGTTTACATTATGATATAATACATATCTAAGTTGCCTTGCCATGAATTGTTGTACTTATTTTATGCAATAAACTCTTGTAGAATAAGATGTCGAAACCATCGGCTATTGGATTTTCATTGTTTTGATACAAAACATTAATCCAGAACAGACTGACGTTATACCGATACAAATTCGATATTAAGGGCTGGTTTCTCCAACACAGATTTAATGGTGGTTCAGGATTTAGCCTATGCAAAATAGTTGGTCAAATCCTGAACCACCATTAAATCCATGTTGGAGAAACCAGCCCTAATTAGCGTAATGAAAAATGCATGCAGGAACATCATTACAAAATAACATATTAAACAGTAATTCAATTACAACTAAAACGAATTACGTGACTGAAGATATAGGACTATAAGACAGCTCTAAATTCTATTATAATTTCCTATTTTGCATAGGAAATAATAGTTTTTAAGTAACTATAACTGTTAGCAAAATCAGCCCAGATGTCAAATAAGGAGTTAACACAACAAAAATTAAGGTACATGTTTCAATAATGTTTGCATTCATGCACAATTAAAGTTATATATAAAGAATAAAACTATCTTTTCAAAGCTTCTATGTTGAACTGAAATTTTTGCAAATTATCGAAGGAGATGTACAGGAATGAAATTAGGCTCAAAATATACAAAAAATATTGTTGAAAGCTTTCGGAGTCAAATTTTCAAAAGATCGATCTAGAACAAAGCCATCCTTTGAATCATAAAATAGTGTATTGTGAAGGTGGAAGTTTTATTAAATGCATAAACAGCATTATTTAGTATACATGCACTCATTGCTACGATCACTACTAAAATAAAACCATTTTTTGATACGATGAGTATGACCTAGCTGTTAAGCGTCGTAATAAAAATTGCAGTTTGTATTGATTGCTACATAAAGAACTTTAAATCAAACTTTGCATTCAAAGCAGTTGCTCTTATGACTCAATATCAAGGCAAAACAAATTAACCCTACGGAGAAGCGTAAACCTATTATAACTAACAATTTCAGCACTAAAACGATTAAAGGAAGGCTTAATAATAATTTCCAAGATTTTACAAACTAAAATGAACACGTACACAACCAAATTTTAAGCAGTGCCATATTTTTTAAAAGGATGAATGAAATCTTACAAGGTTCACAAATAATAAATCTTTATGGGAAACTTAAACTCAGCCTCGACCTGATCTGGATCTTGGAAAAAATTGGCAAAAAATTTGCCAAGACTTCTTTTAACCAGGAAGTACTTCTACTTGTCTAAAGTGTTACATATTTTTTCCCTTCGGGTGCACTGGAAAATATCAAACTTATCGCTGTGTTCATCGCCCTAGAGCCAGTAGTTGATCTTCTAAGAACGAAGGATGAATAAAATATTCGCCTTGGCTTTCACCAAATGCAATAAAAATTTGCCAACTGCTCAAAAAATTCTTTTTTGGCAAGTGGCAGATCAAGCTGCTCAGCCTACACAAGAAATTGAAAATTCAAAGACTTGCAGATTCAAGAACGGATTATAGCAAAGCAAACTGAAGTCACAATAACTTCTGATGGTGTCAATATAATGATGCTATTGAAACGTTCAATAAAACCAAAAATTAGTAGAATAAGTCATTTTATTTAGAGACCGGAGGTAATTTTAAAAGTCAATATTACAATAGAGTAAACGATAAGTCTCAATTAACTTAGGAGAAATTAAATAAGTTACAGAAATTGCAACAAAACTTAAATAATTATCCGTGTCGACTATATTAGGATACAAAATAAAGTCAAATGAAAATAGTGCATTAGAAAAAGAACAATGCAATTGCGTAGCGAACTGCTACTCATAGCTCTGCAATTGTTTGAATTTACTGAACTTGGGCAAATACTTACTAGTAGGTCTATAGGCATTATGTCAACGTGATCTAATGTAAAGATAAAATAAAATAATAAGCCAAATAAAAAAAGTAAAAATAAAAATAACGACTGATTAAAGTTCAAAGAAATAAAGAGTGAAAGGTTGCCACAAAATCTACTTACGATTTGTCTTGATCCACTCTTCATCTCGTTGCTAGTATCTGAATGACTGCTTTCTTTCGATTTACAATAATAGCTCATAGTAGACTGCGTCATGGTAGCGATTTGATCATTGTTTAGAATCAGTCATTTTGATTGTCATCCATGAAAACGCTATCGTGCCTCATTTAAACTCTTGACTAATACAGGAATGGCAATCTTCATCATCGCAATCATTAATAGTTAAAATCTCAGAAAAATTTGCTCTCAAGTTCTCATCTCGCAAGGCACCTCTTAATTGGCAAAGTATTCCGGCACCCGAGTTACAATTCGGTCACACTCCTAGTTAGTTGAGAATGGTAGCAACTAGCTCCTCCATGTTAATATCAAGCTCTTTACACCTTTCCACTATTTCTTGCACCCCATCAAGATTCTTCATCGACACTTCAAACATCAGAAACTGAAAAGAGCAACACAGATAGGTTCTAAAAGCTTACGTAGCCACACCAAAATTTAAAGTGATAAATGAATAAAATCATCACAATGATGGGCTTACAGTAATATCCATGCAGTATATGATCTTCAGTCAATCTGAATATTGACCAGAGGCCTATTTCTCAAATCTTTTTTAGAAAATTTTAGTCTTCAGAAGTTCTTAAGAAAATTTAGGAAAATCTTATCGTTTGTTATCAGAAACTCCGCACCACCACACGCTAAAAAGCAAATGATGATGTCATGGCGGTGGGCGTATGGATTTAATTTCTTTCAAATCTGATTTAGGATTAAGTTTAGGCTCAACGTTAACAAAACTGAGAAACAGGCTTCAGATTAGAAAAATTTATGTCAAATTTAAAGTCATTTATCAATGATAGTCCTGTTTTGATAATGTTGAAGTAGTGAACTGCAGAGAGACAATGCAGCAATGCAGCACTCTCCCAGGAACTGACACTATTTCAATATTTAATATACGTTTCTTTGCGCGCCATATTTTAAAATTGAAAGTTCACTGACAATCAATGTCTGATCTAGAGTGGGGTGATATGGTGGTATCCGAAAATCAATCAACGTTAACTATCCACTACAACCATAAAGCTTATATGAAGCGATCGATCCTACTCTAACTGGAAACACACATTAAGTAATCTAAATACCATCACAGGTGACTCAACCATAACATGCGAGAACTATAATTATATAAGGTGCTCCCCGCAGGCCCTTTTGATTAAAATCCTATATAACCAACTTATTGCTGTACTACGTGTAGTATGATACAAGCAGTATACATACACAAAGTATGAAGAATTCATTTTAAAATTAGCACTGTCTTATTACTTAGATTCATATTACGAGATCACAAAATTTTGAATGATAATTATTTATTTATTGCAGACATATAATATAATTATATAGAAATAGTGTTCAAAGAATCGAGAAGATACTGACATTCTTCCAAAGGTCCCGAGTGTATGGCAGTTGGCGACAAGCATGCTGGTAGAGGAGTCGAACCTGAATCGCAACACTTTCTCACATGTCAATACGATTTTAATAGCGTTACACGATGCTGCACTAAGTTATCTACCATATTGGAAGGTTCAAAATTACAGCAACCTATGAACAATGATAAGGTAGACCAATACTTGCATCAAACATTATTGTTACACATTGCCTCTATAGATCTAAAATTTTCATTACATCCAATTAATAATATTGTATTAAAATCCCCAAAAGAATTTGTTTGAATGTCGATATCATTCACAAATTTCAATATCGTTATGCAGTTTCATATTTCATACGACAAGTAGCAAACAGGCACACATACAATTTATACATAAATTACAGAAACACGACGGCAGATCAAGCATTTTATGGCGACAACAGCTAAATTTAAAAACCACGTTATTTAGTTCAACTGCTAATAAAACAATGTGAGGCATACAGATACAACTATTTAATTATTATATTCTACCTAGAGCTGCATCATATTGCAATGCCACAAAATAGCTCATTAAACACAGTACAGCACTTCTGATTATAAAACATTGTGCAACAGCATCGCATAGAAATCAATTGAACTGAAATACACTCCATGAAGCAACTGTATAAGGACAAAGACGAGACGACTTTGACATATATTATATAGTAACGATACACACCTGACTTTCATCATTGTCCCTCTCAGCAACCAGCAGACGTCTACAAAATAAATATACACGAGAGAGGCATATGTCACAATGACTACAACTCCATGCTCTATCCTAAGTCATTAATGCCATGCAGCGGCTTGCACAATTCATTCATGAACAGGTACTAAAATATGAATATTACAATTATACATAGCTTAAAAGTCTTTTTATTACACAAAAAATGTACATAAATTTAATAATTGAATCTTGTAACAAAACGTAACTGACACAACTATGGTTTTAGCGTAAAGATTGAGTAATTGCAAAACTGGTTAGTGTATGACAATTTATACATAGATCAGAATCAAAAACGTATGGTAATACATTATTAGATCTCAAAAAAACATCAAATTTAAACTGGCTACGCTGTACAATGTCATGTACATACAAGGACGGTGTATAGAATTATACATCCATAAAGCTTGTCGAACTCAAAAAACCAACAAAGAAACACAGAAACTTAAAGATCGTCAACTATATTGCATATATGCATGATAAATACATCATGCATAAATTGATCTTTAAGAGCTATATGCAAAGAAATAAACACGAATAACATAATTCTCACAATATGTATAGCAGATTTGTCGTTTAGCAAACAGCGACCAATATTTTCAAGTACTGACAACCAGAGTTCGGTTTAGGGCTCATGAATCCGACGGAACTCTATACCTCCTTCTGATAAAACAGGCATTGTCCTACGCCTAATCCTTTGAAAACAGGCATAGCATGCATCTTCGATGAGAACTCTCGACTCGACGGGGGGGGGAGTGCTGACAGAAATTTTCTGTCCCGTTCTTACCAGTCATTGTCTATTTCATATAAGCTACGGCTATAGTCTACTGCCACAGTATAGAGCCTTTCCGTCAATCTGTGACCTCACTTGATCGAGAAATCTAAAAAAAGACTATCCTTAGCTGTCTTATACAACAAACGGCAACGCCACCACATCTCAAAAAAGCGTAGCCCTACGCCTCGCTCGGCCATTTTTAGGCGTAGCTTTACACCTTCCCTTTCTAATTCGGCGTATGATTTAAAAAAAAACTCTTTTAGGCGTTCTACACCTCCTGAACTTAACCCTGCTGACAACTCCTGCACATTTTAAAATTGTAAAATCGGTTTACCACAACAGAATTCTTTAACAATGTAATATTGTACAATAAGTTACAAAACTAATAAGGGTTGATTCAATTACATGTTCCAAAGAGCGAGCGCATTGGGTGCCTCGAGTAGTGCAGTTGTGCAGTATCCCCTGCACAGCGCCAAGTTGCCCCGTTGCAGAAAGTGATTGCACGCTCTGCAACACAAATATAATGCACCTGTATTCTGCCATTCAATATCATTAGTGGTGTCATCGTTTATATATATTATAATGTCGCGGTATCGTCCAAGCTAATATAGAAAATACAACCAATGTTATAAATATGTAGTTTGGATCAGATTGCGTGGCCTATCATAGCCACAAAACTGACCTAGATCTTAATAGACATCATATGTCCACTAGATACCATTGATGACATCCAGCATATCACTATTTAACACATATCACAGTTATTAACAAAATACTAACATTTTGATTTATAACAACACTACACAGTGTGCAAGTACATTCGCAGAAAATGTTATCATCGCAAATTTTTCCGAATTTTATCGACTTTCACAACCAATGTTCTCTCTAATTTTTAAAGTGTGTGTGCAGAGACACAAAATCGTGTGCGCACTCATTTCAAGTCATGTCATTTCTGTGCAGCCTTTTTGAAATTGTAATTAATACAGTTCCAAGAATATACATAAGCTTACGATGCTCAGACGTTTATGTCAACAAGCGCTAGGCTTCAAGTTATAAACAACCTCGCAGAATTTGATTTTAACAAAGCCAATTTCTCTGCGTGGCGTTCAATTTTCTCTGCGCGGCACCTCTGAAATGTGTGCACAGCCGCACTCCTTTGAGGGAACATTGTTGACAACATCCTCTAAATAGATATGACAACCAAAAGGACCTCGGCGCCATCGACCAACCTCTGCACCAGTTGCACGTTGCCCGGCATCCTCTGCAGGCCATGCTCAAAGGCTGCCTCCACCTCCCCATTGCTCGGCAAACACCTCAGATACGCGTCCATCAGCTCGTTGTGCCACGAGTAGTCGACCCACGTCTGGCCGTGCGGCGTCGCCAGCCTGGCCGGGACACTGGCCAACGCGCGGCCGACGAGCGTCCTCAGCTTGGCAAGCGACTGCCTGGGGATCGGGTCAGAGTTGGACGTCCACGGGGGCCTGGCGCCGCAGTGGGAGCAAAGGGCGCGGTGGAGGTAGCAGAGCCAGAGGTGCGAGAGGTCGGAGGGGGAGTGTCGGCGTGCCACGCCCTTGTTGTATGCCTCGGTGGCGCGGGCGTTCATGCCTTGGAGGTCCAGCAGCAGGCTGGAGCAAGCAACAATGCTGCATCTATGCAGGAGGTATTGAGTAGGCGGCCAGATCCGGCATCCAAAGAATTTTAAAGCAGCTCCTAAGATTGACTCCCCAAAAAAGAAAAAATAAAACTACCATTTTAACACCCTTTTTTGTCATCTAATCTGTATATGTCCATGTTTTCACACAGGTTGAGACGTTTGCGCCCTGATGAGAACTGCTGGAGCTGGGTTTTTACGGCCAGATGCCCTTCCTGATGTGAACCAAATAAATAATTATCTGGTACGGCTAGCAGCTAGCGACACATGTGTGTTTAACAGCCTTGCTGAAGGGCCTGTAACGCATGGTTTCATAGTTACCGGCGCGGGGATGTAAACCCAGGTCTCTGAATTTCAGAGTCCGACGACTTAACCACTACAACACAGCGCCTCACTCAAAATTTTTTTATCTTCCAGGCTATCAAAATAAAAATATGCTGTAGTATATTTTTTTATAGGAAATGTTGAAAGAGGGGCCAGGAAGAAAGCGAATAAGAATTATGGACTATTTAATTGAGAAGGAAACGCATGGAGTGTTGAAGAGCCTTGGAATGGTCAGAGTGGAAAAGTTGCATGTCATCAAATAACAAATTCTAACAGATTCTAAGTGTATACGCCCAAGAAAATATTTTAGCTTAAAAGCATTAAATAAGAATAGGAAATAGATTATGCAAAGCTGACCAATAGCAGAGCCAGATGTGAGCATCCTGTTGATTCAGAAACTGTCTCGTCACGCCCGGCTTGAGTGGCAGTGGCTGGTACTGCAGAGGCACTGGCTGCTTGAGTAGCTGACTGTAAGACAGCAGCAGAATATAATCTGAAGAATCATTGTTCGCTGAAACGCAGATTGAAATTGATAAACAGATAAACCACATGGCATTTACTGCTACATGGCTACATAGTAGCTAATTCTAAAGACCAATAAATACTAATTCATCATTGCAACTATTCATCATGCGCTCATACAATTATATCTATACTTCACTATTAAATATAAGTTAATAATATTAATTAAAATATTCAAAACAATTTATATTATTCAACACATTCTATATAATAATAGAGCACTGTATGTTCTGTAAAACACGAATTTTTGCCGCATATTATTTACGTGGCATTGCATCTCAGAAATTTCACTGCAGTTAATTATTGCGTTTTGAGAACTGCCTAATATATACAGCTTCTGCTGCTTAATTTTTACGCTTGCAATATTTTTGAGTTTTATCGATGCGCAAAATTGACAAAACACACAAAGATTTTATATACATACAAAAATGTCATGCTTTACGGTAATTTTTCATGGTTTCCAAATGCTAGCTAAAGAAGCATAATCCTATCTCAAACTAACCAATAGAGCAGTTTTGCATCCAATGTGGAAGCATCCCCGTCAAGAAGACTGAAGGGACATCGTTCTGCGTACTCCAGCGCTCTCACTAAATCACCCCGAGCCATGAACACTGAGATAGCAGCGGCATGGAGCTTCACCGAATGAGGAACATGCTCCAAGGCACTGCTCAATACCTGCAATAACAGTTACCTATATACAACCTACAATAACAGTTACCTACCTACAACCTACAATAACTAACCTTCAATAACAGGCATTGCTCAGCAGCTGCAGATTATTCAAGCTAATAATATGCAGTCATACCCTTGATGCTGTGCAGTGCTCACAAAGCTGATCAATAGCAGCTGACCAAGAGCAAAACTGACTCAATAGTTTTTCCATCCACTGTCGATTGTAAAGCATCCTAGGCCAAGATTTGTCTCTGAACTTGCAACGTCGCTATATATGAAATTGGCCTAGCAATTATTATTATTACAGATGGTAAATTATTATGCACAATTAATAGGAACAGAAAATAAAAACCAGGCGTAGCACAGATCCACTGCTCATCAGCAGCTTTGTCACAAAGTAGTTCTTCAGCCACATCACACACTTCGATCCAACCTGAGACATCATGCTGCGTCAGCCGCAATACCCAAAGCCTGGACCCGGCCACGCGAAAAATCTAGCAGCATCTGGCTCTCAACGGAGACCTAATTCTGCTTTACTTCGGCCAGCACTCCACATGACATGAGGTGCAAGAGTAAGTCGCAAGGAACACTTCTTTCCATTGTGGAAAGTAGCCAGGGTCATTCACGATCGAAAAAAAGATGAATAGAATGACAACATATTCTTGCAAGTTAATCACAAAAGTCAAGGAAATTTGAAAGAATGTCAGATGCTAACCTCTTCCAGTGTGCTGACATCACCATTGGAGTCTACAGAGCATTCAAGTTCACACAGTAGGATCCACAGAGATTCCAACTTAGGCTGATTGATGATCATACTTCTACATACGTGCTTTGCAGACTCCAAACTGAAATGTCCAACAACATTTAAAGTTCTGCAAGAATTATACACAGCATCTAGTTTTTAAAGCACTTGCACTGGAGTAAAATGAGTCAAGCATCTAATTACAATACGGCTGCCAATAGCACAAGAGCATAAAAAACAGCAACAATGAAAAGTGACAACAGAAACGATTATTGAAAGTCAACAATAGTACATATAATATTAAAATAATAACTGGCAAAAAAATAAAACTCAAATATCATATAAAAAGTCATGACATCAAGCATCCATAATCTCATTAATAATAATTCAACATATGCATGTTGCTGAAGTTAAAACAGCAACTAAACAATTAGATCAAAACTTACTTAGGCCCGGTTTGAGGACGCGCTGCCAGCGCTATCAGAGAGCTTTACCCAAGCAAAACTTTGTCTGTTTGTCTGTTTGGTCCAATTTGCATTCGAGGATGGCTACCTCGCTGCTAAATCCAGCTGATAAACTCCAAATGGCTAACCTCTCATCACCGAGAGGTTAGCGGCTTGTCAGGGCCTTTAAATTTTAAGAAACACGGTGATCGAAAGCCCGATCGGTTCGCAAAAATTTGATCATGTAATAAAGGATCCCTCCGTGTTAACAAAAAAATACTCAAATTTTTCGAACAGTCATTTTTAATAATTTGAATCGACGAATTGCTAAAAAAATTGCAATTTGAATGAGAAATATTGGTTTGTTTTTGTTCAGTTTCAATGCTTTTATAATATTTATTAACTTCGTTTGTTGTTGTTGTTGCTATTTAAATTCAACGGTCTTTTGTCGGTTCGGCGACGCTAAGGAACAGCCTGTTGATTGTATGCCACCAATCCGAATGCTGCAGCTGTAATTATTGCTCCAAAAATCATTAATGCATACGCTGTTACAGACTATCGGTGGATAAATAATTTGTCCTTAGGAAAGGCCGGTAACATTGTAATAATTATTTTTGCAACACAACATAGTCAGAAATAGGTCGGGTTGTCACAAAAATATCCAATCAGAGACAACGTTTCATGAGAGCTGTTAGGTTTCTAACTTATCCCGCCTTCGCCGTCCTCGAACTCAAATCGCCTGGTCAGAGGTTACTCATTCCGGCAGGCCTTTCTGGCAGTTAGCTAACCCTAACCATACCAGCGCGTCCTCGAACCGGGCCTATTTATTGCAAGAAAATAACACGAAACACTACGTTTTCATCTCTACGCACTACGCAGTCAGTGGTATGTGGTATGTATGATTTTTTTTTTAAAGCAGAGCACATATAATAATTATTTTTGCAACACAACATATGCACATGAGCACATATAATAAAAACATCAATACAATATATAAAATACACTCTGCTTGAAAAGGGAGACTAAAGGCCCTAGTGGCTCTAACACGGTTCTCATAAAATACTTTTCAAATCACTGCGCTATACAATCAGTATCTCAACATAATAAAATAGACTACATAATAATTTAAAATCCTATATGCGTGAAAATCGACTTTTAAACCATCTAAAAAAACACATTTAAAAACAGGTAAGCAAAGAGGACAAGTCCTCCGCAGCCAGATTTGCTTTAAATTGAGCAATAGACTGTGAACACACGGTTGCTTCTTTCAACAAGTTCCAGGCACAAGCAGTCCGATAGGCAAAAAAGTATTTATTTTTAAGCTGTGTCCTCTGCAAATGCTGGCACCTATTTAAAGTAACTGAACCCCTAGTATTAATTTTTTCATTAATTGAATAAATAAATTTATTAATCAGTCAAATAATTTCATATGGTCAAACATTCAGAGCAAAAATTAAAAGAAAACTAGCCAACACCTTACCAGCCATCAGCAACCTCAAGCATGACCCTGCTTTGCATCAGGTGATACAGCCAGGAGAGATATATTTCATTGCCTTCCACAGTTCCAAATTCACTGCTACTAGAGTCGCTAGCTGTCGTTGCATCGGTAGATTCTTGTTTAACAATCATCGGTTTCATATAGTTCTCACAAAACGTGTCTTCAATTTGCTCTTCTTTAACAACCATTGGTTTAGCTTCGTTAACAAAAGTTGCATCATCAAATATCTCTTCCTTGATAATCATTTGCTTCAAGTCATTATCACAAGCTGTATCTTCCACCATCTCTTCTTTAACGATCACTGGTTTGACGTTATTATTACAAGATGCATCATCACTGTCGAACATGTCATCGCAGGATGTCACATCTTTCAATCTTTCATCTTCAGCACCTGAGTCATCAGCAAACAATAACCTTGAATCCATTCCAAGATTGTAATCAGCCAACAAACCAGGAGCATTCATTGCAACTGGAGTAGTTTTATCCAATTCTGTTCCAACTCTTCCAGCTGAATCCATTGGAAGATGATCACATGAATTCAAACCACCTCCATCTATTTGAAGAGAATTTTCTAATCGCACAACATCGGCTAAATTTGAAGCAGTTGCATCGGATTCCGTTTGTACAAGTTCAGTAGCAACGTTCGACGACAATAGATTAGAATCAGCAGCTGTTGGATTCACATCAACAGTGCTCTCCCTGACGCAGTACTGGTTCACAGAGGTGGCGACACTGTAGCTTCCCCTCGTGCATGCAGTCAAGGCGTCATCGAGAAGCTTTCTCATCAGATTCGGCGAACTTCTCGTCTTCGCATTAGGTAGCCATGGCAGAGTGAATGGCGTCTGAAGCCACAAATAATAACTGAACCGCTAGATCATTACAACAAATCTCTTTAAATATAAAATTAAATAGCGCAGACATAATACAGTTTACGGTTTAGAACAAGTTAAAAATTTACAAAGAAAATACATCATTCTGGTGTCACTGGAATGTTCAATGATATAACACGAAACCATACCAATCTACGATTTAAATCAAAAACATCAAATAATACAAGTTTTACATATTTTCTAACATTTAAAGTTTGCACAGTAGTCACATGACCTAATGCTCCAATAAACCCATTCAAATACAAAACGGCTATGTATAGAGAACTTATTTATCTCGTTATATTTATTATATATAAAACGTTGAACTTGTGTTACTTACAACGTCGACAATTTGCCCGGGATTGCCGTTGCTTGGATCATAGAGGGATGCGGGCAGCTGGTAAAACTCGATGAGATAGATGAGCGAGAGCGAGAGAACAACCTGATGGTGACGTGTCATCGTCAACCACACTACTGTCGGCAGACCACTCGCTGACTTTACCACCGACTGCAACACAAAATGGCAGTCGTTTGTTTGCACCGACTCTATAGCATTGTTATAATTTTATTGTTCATGATTTTTCTCATTAAATATTTGCTGCTGCAAATATTTAATGAGAAAAATCATAAACAATAAAACTATTTAACAAATAAATCAGACAGCAAATTTTAATTCCAAAAAAGTATTTTAAAAAGGAAAGTAAAGAATTACACACTACTGTTACGAAACAATTTGTAAGAAAAACTATCATCACAGCATTTTCATCAGCAGAATTAATTAGATTTGGTGAAAAATGCAGATCCTGAACTGAACTCAAAAGTAATCGCAAAAACAATTACAGCTATTGAATAACTAACGACTAGTTGCTAGACCTCGATTTGAGTGCGATTTATACGCGATTTAGTGACGTAGTCCAATTTAACTAAATTTTCTGTTGCTAGACCTCGATTTAAAGCGCGATTTAGTAATCCGTGAATTAATTTTTAAAATCGCACATTTCTGCGATTCGAAGTGTGATTTCACGGTCAAAACATCGGAACGTCAGTTACATTTCAGGGTTAAATTTTTTTTGATATTATTGAACATTCACCACTATTGACGCATATTAACACGATTAGGGCCTTCCGGAACGCTCCTAAAGACCAGAGTTCAGTAATATTTTAGCGCATTTGCTAAATCGCACTCAAACCAAGGAAAATTGTCGAGAAACCCAAAAATTTTAAACTGTAGTTTAGCGTACACTGCAGTAATGTGCGATTGAGCATATTTTCAAATCGAGGTCGAGCAATCAGCAGTAAGCAACGTAGTACCACACGGTACTACCCGGCACCACATAGTATCTAAACGGTAGATATGATACAAAAACTACTAAGTAAATCATCGTCAAAGCCATTAATCTTCACCTCCAGAATCTGACAGCCGACTTTGAACCGGCCTGTCGCGACACTGAGCGCCGCCTGGTGGAGAACGATCTCGAGCAGGTAGAAGGATCGCTTCTCTGCGGCGTCCTTGCACATGGGCGAGCAGAGGAACTGGCGCGCCTTCTTGCAGATCTCCATGCGAGCGGTGTAACTCACGTTGAACTGAAGGTACTGCAGCACCGCAGCAGCACGCGGACAAGGTCGTCACAAGATCACAATCAAAAACAAATCTTAAAACAACAAATTTGAATTCAATTATAGACTAGGGATAGAATAGGGAATACTATAGTGAGGCGCTGTGGTGTAGTGGTTACGGCGTCGAACTTTGAGTCCAGAGGATCAGGATTCAAGTCCTCGTGCCGGCAACTATAAAACCATGCGTTACAGGCCCTTCAGCAAGGCTGTCAAACACACAAGTGTCGCTAGCTGCTAACCCCGTGCCAGATATTTATTTATTTGGTTGCCGTCAGAAAGGGCATCCGGCCGTAAAAACCCAGCTCCAGCAGTCCTGGTCAGGGCCGGCAAAAACGTGTAAGTGTAAACCTGTGCGAAAACATGGACATTAACATATTACACCATAAAAAGGAGGTTAGTTTTTGGTTTTTTATAGAATAGGGATAGAAAAAAGTGATCTCTCATGATCCATAAAGAGCAATTAACACAAAAACGTAAACTGAATGCAAAAGCAAGCAGAAAAATAAGAATCATACTTTGAAAACATTTAAACTCATGCTAAAGCAAATGATTTCAGCATATCAACAGCTCACTGACGGTTGTGTTGCAATTCACAAAGTTTCATAGAGAATTGCTGAGTTTGATTGTTAAAAGCAAAAACGATTTCTTCGTGCACGCCTTTCAGGGTTAGCGACGGAGTCACCTTGTGACGACGGTTCTGCAGGGAAGAGTTGAAAGAAAATGTGAATGGGGGAGGCGGACAATGCAATATAAAGAAAATATGACTGGATAACCGATGGAGGCCATCTTGAGGGAAGTGGAGGACCTGGACATGTGAAAGAAATTGCGGAAGGTGAACTGAGGGTGATATAGGCCTAATGTCAAAATTCACCGCAGTGGAAAAGAATAAGAACTCAATAGAGAGAAAAAGAATGACATATTCTCACCTTCCAGAAAAGTTCGTAGGCGGGCGCCAGTTCGAGCGCGTTCAAGTACTGTTCGTCGAGCCCGGCGGTGTCGTCCCTCCGCGCGTACAGACTCAGGTAGAGCCGCCAGATGGCACTACTCTCCCGGTTATGCTCGATGCCGCGCGACAGAACCATCAGCCCGATGTCTATCGACGGATCTCCGGTCGCCCTACGCAGCGTGTGCTCGCGTGTCAACATGCGAGGGCATTAATTATTCAGCTAAATTCAGCATTAATTCAGCAAAAAAAAAGCGACGCACATACAATAAAAATGGCAGCAAATGATTGCTGAAAAAAGCGCATTCAGTATCGCATGACTCAATTGCGATTCAATCCCAGTTGTCATTTATCTATAACTATTATTAAAATGATAATGCTCTTAACTAAATAAAACCATTATTTATATTATACAAAATTTGCACAACATCACATTTCATAGCATTGCACAACTGCGTGTAAGAATTTTCTTTGCATGACAATTACACACTTCATGATGAACAACTTAGTCGCGAAATGTCCGGTTCTGATAACAAATACCACACGCTGCAGAAGCTGTCCGAATTAAACAAGAAACTACCTGAAGCTGTCCTGCATCTTCCTGTAAGCAAGCTTTATCCATAGATCGACTTGCAGCGGATGGTTGAGAACGGAAGCCTCGAGTTCGTCTGTGTCCTGTTCGCCTGACATCCAATAGCGCGACTCCACATCCAGGTCAACGGCCTCTTGGAACAACCAAGCAGACTCCTTCGCTGGAAAACAAACCAGGCATTATGCCATTGAGAAAAGATTAAGCATAACTGCACATCATCCAGGCTTTAAATTGTTTTTTTAGATCAATTCAACGCAAAAATACAAACAGTGCAGTACAAAATAAAAAGATTTTATGTAATGGCGTTTCAGCGTTGCTTTTTGTTTTTTGTAATTTACACCGTGTGTAGCATAAGGACTATATACAGTTCGGTTCAGTGCCAGAGAGCCTGCACAGAATCGCTCCCTCTTCTTTAGTCGCCTTTTTTTGACTCGCATAGGGAGCTGCGGGCTGAAAGCCAATTTTTTGCTACCCAGCCTGCAGGGGGTCAAGCATTTCAGAACTTTTTTAAAAATTACAATGCCGAATCATGACATTAATTATACGAACATTTTAACATCAACCATCTTCAATATAGCACCATCTTCAAACATAAAAAAATCTTGAATTTTAAGCTTAATACACAGATATGCTAAATCATTGAATGATAGAAAAAATTATTGATGACATATTATGGAATCTTAACAGGATTATTGAAGATCTTAAAATCCACCAACACGCTCCAAACAGGATACCTGTGTGCCGTCTAGGCTCCAGTTTTTTCATGTCAAACTCAGAGGCTGCTGTCGTTTTCCGTTGCCCAGCTGGCGGACGCCACTTCCTTGGCTCAAGGAAAGTGGTGTGAGGCGCTCCTGTAAAAAGGGAGTACTAGTACACTGGTACAAAATGGTCCAACAGCATCAAACTAAAGATCTAAAAATTAAACAATTCTGGTTACTATGTATATTTTACATCAACTTTAAGTAGGATATTGAAAACAGATTTTTTTTAAAAACCAAAATAACCATATCAAAGACCAGATATTCTGATAATTATTCTCATGCAGCCACACGCAGGATTAAATTTTACTTTAAGAAGAGATCATCGGTTGATAGTCTATTTACAGTAATTCACAATTTTAAATGCTGGTACTACACATTAACGTATTGAATTGAAATTAAAATCAGAAATTATATTAGCCAGTCAATTTCTAACAGTCCTTGGATTGTTCGAGTAGAAAGCAAAAGATAGCAAGCCCACCATGCTCAGATATCCGCTTGACAAGGTCCAACATAAGAAGGCATTGCTCAGCCTGGGTCATCTTGGTGTTAGCCTTCTGAAACTTGTCCACAAATTCACCTAAAAACAGTAAATTTAAAGTGACAAAACTGTTTGGAAACTAAAATTGTCAGTAGATCAACAGCCGGAAGGCTAAAGAAAGTGCAATTACTCACACTCGTCGAGGTTTAAGGACGATGTGTAGTAACAAAGACTATAACCATCTGGTTCAGCGCCTCGGGGCCCAGTAAAAAACTGTAGCTCCTTCTTTAGTCACATTCTCCAACTTATTTGGGAAGCTCTGGGTTGTAGTCTAGATCGATTTTATTTAACTCCCCAGTGTGCAGGGGGTGCAGAAAAGGACAGAAAGCGCAATATAATATCCTGATAATGTCGAGAAGTGTACGGCGCCCTGGAGGAGAAATAGGCCACGACGCGGCACTCCGCAAGTTGGCCAGTCAAAAATTATATAATAAAATGAATATCTTCATCAAATTGTGAAACAAAATGAATTGATACGAGGAATACTCAAAAATGATCTACACTTATCATCCCTACCCAATAACACGCAAACTTGGCAACAGTTACCGAGCAGCTGCTGATATTTTCCAAGCGGCGTTTCATCTGTTACTCCAGCAATGGACGGACAATAGGATACGAGGTCCACCAGTAACCCTCGATGAGACAGAGCATAGTCCTCCTTGTGTTGCCTGCAAAGAAAGTAAAGCAAATCTAACTTGAAGCAGTGTCCTTCTCGAAAAACCGGACAACTCAAACTATACCAGAGTGGTAATGAAATTTGAAGGCTAATCATTATATGAGCGTAACTCAGTCAATATATTACACGTCAAACAAAGAATATCCAGCAGAATATAGATTAAATAACAACACAATTATTATTATCTAATTAATTACAAAGATCAAAAGATCACGTTGACAAAAGTAACAGAAAATATAAAAATGGCTAATATTTACACTACTAATTAGGAAATATTTGAAGAACAAGATGTATTCATGTACACAGTAAGAACAGAAGTAGTGATCCTACCCAGAACACTGGTCATCACTGCAGCGACCAATCAGATCAAAGTTACAGAGAGGAATCTGACAGTTCAGTCGATGACTGAACGTCTGGGATGAAAGACTCAACTTCTCCTTCGTTCGGTAGAAAGAACTGAACCTGAAGAAATTGCAAGAAATCAAGCAATAAATGAATCATAAGCAATTAGAACAAAGAATTCACCCAACTGCAGATAGAAAGTTGAGCCGATCGAACGTTTGAAAAACACAAGAAGGTTTGGATATGCAAGGTATCACTGAAAGTTCATCAAATGAGAGGAAAATTGAGTAACAGCTTGGGTGCTGAGATCATATATAACTCAATTTTTTCATTTTAATCAAGTACTTCCGAGCGTTTCTAAAATATAATGAGAGCGGGACACACATAGCTAAAAATACACTACACATGCAAGTTGAGAACTGACAGTACCCGGTACTTTTAACAAACGTTATGTCAGTGTATATCAGATAAGAAGCCTACCGGTAACTTCTGAAGCAGAGAAGACTGCTGGTATATTGCTCACACCCTGCTGCACCGCCTCTCACAGTCGACACCGAACGTTTCACTTGCGGCTTAGTGCTCTCAGTTATCAATACTTCGTGAGACTACAAAACAAAGACACGTTTATCTTGTCTATAGTTCTTACTTTTCAGCATGCAGTGTTTACACAAGATCATAAAACTCGCATCCATGGTAGACTGCATGAATGCGTGTCTAAATCATCATCAAAAACCGACCGTTCAGCGAACAAGAAGCCCCAATGACGTCCTTCCGAAACGAACTATAAGTCCAGTATTGTTATCGCAAGTTCGGGACCTAACCGTGGTTCGGGTCTTCAAATTGGTCAGTTTATCTCTCAACACACGGTCATGAAATCCATCATATTCTCACAAAAAAATTCACGCAGAGCTCACGGTAAAAGAATAGTACCGTACCGTACTATCATTATTCAATCAATAGCCAAAAAAGACATTGACAATGAACACCGTGATATAATGTTTAAATTGTCTGCCATTACAATAATTATTAACTTTGATTGTTATTGCTATTGCGAGTGAGAAGAATTACATGATCATGCAACCACCATTTACAACCAATAATTAACAGCGAATCGGCTTCTCAGGCTTAGAGCTAAACTTTAATAAATTCATGTAACTGACTTGACACTTCAAAAGAATTGAGATGAACCTACCGCAGCAACGTGTGGCTGAAACATGAGGAACGGATCAGAATGTTTTGCTGGGAGTCTCAAGCATAAACCGGTGGTTCCAGTCACTAACTTCAGTAAATTTTCGGCCTGAAAACGATACGGCATCATATAACAAAAAACACAAGGACATCAACCTATAAAAAAAAATGCGAGTGTACATTTTAAATCATACATGCGGCTTGTAAAAATGAGCTGCAGTAACAAGATCAGAAGGTAATTTAACTGTTTGCTAACTTTTATCAAAAATCACTGTTTTTTGAAGTTATCTCTCCCAGCACGAAAAACCTAACAGCACTCATGATTGTCCAAATCAGTGCCAGAAAAAAACTTAATCAGCAAGCTTGCTTACTCTTTTCCTTTTAAAATTACAACAAAAAAGCAGAAAAAGCAACAGAAAGATGAAGAAAAGAACATAGGAACAGAACATAAGAGCTAAGAAAATATCACCAACATGTGACGCAAAGAGTATTTAAATTTTGAAAGCAAGCAGTCTCACATGAACGACTTTCATCTGTTGCATCCGTTCCTCCGACGGCAGTCTAACTTCAGAACGCTTGTCTCCTTTCTTTTCTTCGTGACTACTGACAAACAAACTACCCTGCTGCACAGCCCATCGCGCTGAAGCCCCGCCCCCTGGTCTCTCGCCAATCTTAGGCGTCATCGTTTTGTTGAGGTCGATGATGGAACGTCTCCGGTGGTTTGGATCTAGCACATCTGCATCTGCCCGCACACGCAAGTCCATCCTCTCCTCCGTCGCAACGTGCTCCGGCGTGTAACTGTACACCGAGTACTTCTTGCGCATCACCGGGTTGTAGTTCCTTATCATGCGCAAAGGCCTTCGATCAAGACGCGCGGAATCATTGAGCGGCTTGTGAGCGGACTTGGCTTGCTGCTTGAACTTGTGCTCGGCGATGAGGTCGGCGTACGTTTCCGCCATTTCTTCCAGGTGGCGACGCTTGGCAAGGAACACCGCCATGTCGGGACTGGCCTGGGATTTGTTCGTTTGGTAGGCGAATTGTCCTCTAGCGGGAGTTGGATACTTGAAAGTAGATCTCTGCTTTGTCAACTGCAACAATAATGAGTAGAAACTTGCGTATGCACTGAAATCTTGACAAAAAGATCGTAACTCTTGACAAATAATTAAGCTATATTATTATTTGGATTCACTTCAAATCACACTACATTCAAATCAAAGTGATTAAGTTAAAACTTACAAAAGCCAACAATGAAACTTTCTCGCCATAAAAGCAAAATTCAACAGAGTTGTAGTTCAAACTTAAATCAAGTTAACTTCATATTTTTAGATATCATCTTAATCAATTTGACACACACATCAAGAAGACACGTCAGAAGTCAGAAAAACCTTAAGTGATATTTGCTGACAAACATACACCAATAAATAAATAAATCCACTGATTTGTCAATCACAAATAAAATCTATTGAGATATAACTTGTACAACAATGCATCGTTGCGTATCAAAAGATGAATATTCCATGATCACACAGTCTTGATCAGAAACTGCATGACATACACCTAGGCCGACTATTTCCATCAAATGCTAAAATTTAATCCGAGGTCACGACGTTGCTTTACCCAATCAGCGCACTGAAACCTTAAAAAACCGGATTCAATTGACGCCGCGTCATTGGTTGCAGACTTTAATCTCGGACTAAAACTTCAAAACTCGATTGAAAAACCGGGGCTACCCAGTTTAAAAGCGGATCCTTCAGAGAAAATTCACAAAGCTCACCGATTCCCCCCCAATGGTTCGTGCCGTCGACAGAGACCCAGTTTGTCGCTTGAGTTGTGCTCGATACTTCTCGATGGCCAACTCCCTCTCCTTCGGGAGGAACGCCAACTTTGACTTACGCTCGGATAGGCGCCGTTTCACCAACTGACTCTGTAAGTGAAGTCAAAGAGCAAAACTTAAATATCTTCTTAGTAGATTTAGACACATTTCTCGCATTTTACATTGAACTTGGCGTATCAATCACTCTGACAAGATCACACAATGTTTCCGAATGTGCCTTCCGTTTAGGTGACTACGTAGCAAGCATGAATGCAAACATATTAGCAAAAGACCTAGTACAATAATTATCTATTAGTAATGCAGATGTGATTAACGTACACGATACATCAATTCAGTAAAAAGCAAACCTAACTGAAAACGCTAACTTTTATAATTTGCTACGGTTGCGCACATTACTCGCGTCTCTGCAGCATCACATCGCTGAATATCTTTCATGATATCATGAAAACAACATTTAGGCAACCGACAGATATTTTTCCTTACAAGACGATCAGCAACTAGAAATAGCCAAGCCAAGAGTTACTTGCATGCCGTAAAAATAAATACCACCATCTTCAAGATGACGGCTGACGTTGCAGTGCTGAGCCTCGACCTTGTCTATGTGAGCGCTAACACCTGCGACAGTCGATTAACCTGTAAAACCTGCCGAGTCGCTGACTATACTGGCGCCCAGGTCACCATCGTAACTTGTATGCAGCATGTCACACTTAAAAAAAAAAAATCAGTTACCTCGCGTGCAAGTCGTTCTATCTCCTGCTGGTTGGATGCGATGTTCTTCTCTGCAGCGGCAAGCTGCTGCCTCAGCCTGTGTACGCGCATGAGCGATACACGCAGCTGGCCGCGCCGGCGCACGAGCAACACGCTCTGCGCCGTCAGCGTGCTCGCATCTTGCGTCTGCGCAAACCTGCACCCGCACAGCACAAGACTGTCACCTCTACAGTCAAACAGCTCCCGCATGAGCAGCACAACAAGACCTGGCAATAATACACCAGTCCTGCTAAACATCGTCCACAATGGAATCACGTTGTGCTATGTTGCACATTAATTGCGGAAGATGTTTAATATAATAATTAATGTAATCTCAGTATAATTTAGAAGAAAATTTTCAAAGTCTCATTTTAAGTCAAGTAGGCCTACCCTGTAAATTTCATACAAACATTTTTTTATTTAAACTCCTCGAGAACACAAAGGAACACTAGAACAAACAACAACTGATTTACTTGATAAAATCATCGGTTTAGATGCGAGTTGAGTTTGATAATAAAAGCGAGGTGAGTGACTGATAAATTCACCAGTTTACATCATCAAAGCATCACAGTACACACAAAAAAACACAACAACAAGCAAAAATCAATGAACGATATTGTTACGTAACTGGAGCTTACCTGTGAATTTTTATTTGCTTTTCAAGCCCGATCACACTTTGCGCCAACATCTTCATATAAACTTCATCGATATTTTCCAAATTGTTCTTTCGAACCGGACTCTTGTTAACAGGCTTGCCAGCAGGTACATCCACTCTCTTGGTGCTCAACTCCCGTTTATCCTGCAACAAGCCTCTGCCTGCTACAGCCGATTGTTTGCTGGATGATTGTTGGACAGGAACGCTGGCAGCCGAAGAAGAAATTGCAAGATAAGAAGGAACAGTTGAAGCTTGAGAAGTTTTTCGACGAGCCACTTCTCCCTTCAATTCATTCAACTTTTGAAATAGACGGATTTTCTCCAGGGAAAGGTTCCTAATAGCATCCGGCGTAGGCTTGGGAGGATTAGGAGTGCTAGGCTTAGGCGGCGGCGTGACTGAAAGAGTCTTATTAGACAATGACGAGGTGTTAGCAGGAAATAGCACGCTCTCAGATGAAACTTTCTCGACTGAAGAAAGACTACTTTCAGTAGAGGGCTTGCCATCAGTTGATATTTTGCTTTCTGAAGCGGAATTATCAGAAGCAGCTGTATTACTAAAAGTCACTGAAGTCTCTGGATGGACTTTTGTATCACAGGTGGATGAATTGAGGATAATTTTAGGCTGAAAATAACAATGGAACTCATTTACATTATTCCAAACAACTATAATGCACATTTTAAAATGCTTGTAATGCTGTAATACATGAAATTTTTGCTGCATGTTATTATGGATGCTTTGCCTCTCAGAAATTTTGCTGCACACTTAATTTTCACATTTTAGAGGACTGCCTGTTATATACAGCTTCTGCAGCTTCTTTAGCTGCATGTAATTTTGACGAATTGGTGCAATTAGCAAAATTCTTAAAAATTACAAGCATGCAAGAATATCATGTTTTACAGTACACTCAAAGTGCACATTCCAAGAATGCAAATTCAAAAATAGGTTTAATACCACCTTACTATGACACAAATTGCGAAGCACCAATCATGGACATCATCATTATAAATCAAACTTGATGCTGCAGTGCCAAAATAATTTATCATTCATTCCTTAACTGCCATATCATGCAAAATAAATGACTCCAATTAACTCATAAATATTCCAGTAAACTTAAACCTCATCAATTCTCAATACAAAAAACAAAAGTGATTCCAATTCCTCCGCACGCAATGAAAGCGACAAGCAACTGCACGCACCAATATCATATTTCATATTTCGTGTTAGCAACAACGCTTTATTGTACCCCGGTGGCCTTCCTTGCTTCCTTGAGCAGCATATCGAGACTGCCGAGAAGGTCCTTCTCTTCCCTGCGCGCTCGCTTGGCTCGGATCACCGTCCGCGTGTGTTCCATGTCCGACCCTTCATCAGAGTCCGTGTCGTCGGCCTTCAGCTGAATCACGACTGGCTTGTGTCGTGGAGGATTCTGCAAAGTTTCATTCATGGGTTTCATGTTTCATACATTTATTATATGTTATTACGATTATAAATTCTGATGCAAGTAGAACGTGCTCCGTTGTCATGAACGCTGTCTACTGTTGGAGCCAAATTACAAATATTTGTTTAAATTTTAAAATACACAACTATTTTTTAAATAGTTGATCTGATTAAAACAGAAACCCCTAAAAGGTGAATATAAGCTAATACTACTATTGGGTCATTCCAAGCCAAATCAACACAGTGACCCAACCACACCGGACTCAGATTTTGTTTAAATTTGGTGGAATGGTAGTATTTGGTAAAAAAAAATTATTTGTATTTTTTTGAATTTTTTGATTGAATACTTTCTGAGATACGGGTCGACGAACTTTAACCGAAACGCGTCGACCCCTTTGGGTCGAAAGGCTGTAACTCGGGTTCTATGGAATCTAGGAAGATGATATTGATACCAAATTCAAGGTATTTGAAAGAGCTATCTGGAAACATTTACACCAAGAACACCACTACCATACACAATATATTATTTTTGAATTTACACGTTGTGACCTTGACCTTGGTCACATCGCCAC
>JAQIWG010000923.1:0-28040 GCA_034695025.1 Chamaedrilus cognettii
TTTCCCTACATAGGTAGTTCATACATAACCAACAACAAACAAAGCATAACACCAAGTCAATCACAAGTCCGGACAAGACAATCATTAATGTAGCTTCATAGAAAGAACGAAGATTGTCTGTCATATCAGCAGCACTAATTCCATGAATAAAATTCGATGATCATCGTTAATTGAAATGATGTCGGCATCAGTAGGCTTCAATGATGTAGGATTCAGTAGGCCTACGCTCTGGCTGTGTTTTTCGAGTTGATTCGGTGCCATCTTAATTCTCTCATACGAATGTATATTATTTATGATTTCTGCAGAACTTTCATGAAGAGTTAGAGATCAAGCAGAGGGTCCTGACGGAAACGATCGCTCGTTGCTATGGCGATCTGAAGGCGTGCGCCAGTGACGAGGAGGCGGAGGAGATACGCAGCAAGCTGACGAGCATCTGCGAGCAGGCAGAGATCGTCTGTCAGATCAGCAGCAACCGGTCGGTGATGTCGCTCAACGACGTACTTTCCATTGACAATAAAATTATTTCTTGCTTCATATAATCTTTTTATTCTGACTCTGAGAACTCGGAATCGTCTAGTGAAGATAATATGTGCATTACTGCAACCAAATCTTTGAATTGCTGTTGACCATCGACGTCTAAGGACACTTCAGTTTGGGCCTGTGACAATTATTGCGTATAAAATAAACGCTTTTTACGTCTAAAAGAAATCATTATAACGAGTAAAGCATCATAATTAAATTATTGTAAGTAGCCCTGAAAGAAGAAGAAAAAAGTATCCCTGATCAAATCTGATTAGAATTCAAATTAGTGTTCTAAGTAGTATATGCAAGAAATTAGTTTTTTTGGCAACTTGCATGCCTAATTAGAAATGAATGGGCATAGTGACACTAGGCATTCAAAAATTCGACTTTCTGGGTATAGGTGAAGGCGATTTTTCAAAGCTTGAGAATAGCATGACGCCTGTTTTATTTTTTTAAACACAAATGGTTCCTACTTTATCAGGGCTCAACTGAAGTAAGGTTTCTATTCATGAATGTAAAAAAAAATTTCAATTATGCTTTCAGAGTATTTTTGCAAGAAATAATTTGAAATCTCATTGAAATTGTTGAAATTAAATTATTTTGCTTTTTCACTGAGTGTCATGATACCAAGCCTCTATAAGGCCATAGTTATTCCACATTTATTCCCGAGGTGCGTGATTCAGGATGATTATTCTGGAGGAAAAGCTTCCTTTGGCGTCGTACTTCTACAACACACGCGCTCAACTGCTGACCTTGCTGAGTGACGTCACGGAGGAAGTGGAGGCCGTCACAGTATCCAGCGATGAAAATATTGAGCAGGTCAAGGTCAAAGTCGACATCGTTAAGGTATGTATGTATGTATATGTATTGCACTTTTAACACACCAAAAATATGTCATGCAAACGGAGATGGAAAAATATCATTTGCTTGAATCGTAGGAGGTCGGCTACAAGTCAATTCATAATGCTATCATACCTGCTTCTCAATCTCTTGATTAAAAAAAATTCTTTATTATTTAAATTTAGTATCAAATTAATAATATCTACTTAACTTTTTTAATTTCTTGACTACTAGCTTACGACGTTTCAATCATTTATGTATTACTGTGATGTCCTATGTCAATGCGTTTCTTGTACTAGCCATAGAAGTTGCTTTGAGAATAACAAAACGCTTTTGAAGAACAAGTTGTATAGTCGATATTTTTAATTTCTTCCAGAACTGAAACGAAACTCATGGCACGAAACAAAACTAGCATGAAACCAAACTCAGAATTTGTTTTGAGTAACTTAGATCACGTGCTTGGAGTCGATTTATTTTAATCAGTTTATGCAGTGCCTTAGTATCTGTCATTATTCTTTTCTGTATTCTTATACCATAAACCAATGGGATGTTAAATGTTGAGTGTCTACGAAAGACAAAGTAATATTTGTTTTAACATTACAAACAGTGATGCCTGCGCGTAACGAAGGAATCAGTGCTCATCCATCAGGGCCTTGCCTATTTGCATCCCGGTGAATGAATTTGTTGTTTTTAGAACTCGAATAAGTTTTTATTTAAATTTTTATTTAATTTAAATCTACTTTTCAAATTTCTCTTATCCGCTATGCAAATTAGCAAGACAGATGGGCGCAGATTCCACATTCGCTGCCTGAGCTAGTAATTTTTCATCAGTATCTAGTGATTGTTTCAGTGAATATGAAATTTCATAGGAACAAAAAGACAATATTTATAGAAATTTAATTAAATCACAACTTACTAAATGATTTTTGGGATTTGTTTTCTTGGAATTTTTGAAAAAGTTGTGATCTAGTGGCTTTTTGAATAAAAATCGGTCGAATCTAGGGCTTTCTCAGCTGATCAACTGATCAAACAATCGGAAAACAAAAGATATCTCCGCTACAAAAACACAATATATAACCAATAAATATTAGCTGATTACAACGGTTTAGTGTCGTGTTGGCCCTCAGGGAGCGCAGCGGCTGATAGACGACCACAAGGCACTTCTCACCGACCTGCTGAGCACGGGACGGGACCTTGTCACGCTGTCACGCAAGAGTGATGCGGACAGCGTGACGCGCGACATCGAGCACGTGTCGGAGCGCTACGAACATGTCAAGCGTGCTGTCAAGCAGAGGCTTGCGGCGCTGGATGAGGCTGTCGGCAGGCTTTCTCCTGATGTAAGCTTGTTGGAATCAACACCATGCAAGCAGGGGAATAAAGAATTAGCTTACAGCCCAGAGCTCCCCGGGTGAGTCGTAAAGGCGATTGAAGGAGGGAAGCGGTTCTGTGTCGCCTTTCTTGCACAGAACCGAACTGTGATCGTCTTTGTTACTATACAAGGTCAAGGTTAAATTTGTCAAGTTTATTGAATCCAGTGTTCTTACGGATTGATACTCTGTATTGCATAGACTATATTGACATTTTTTGACCAAGTGGTATTTGCATGCATTTATCTGTTTATTATTTTTGTATGGTGTTGTATTTTTATTGTTGCTACCGAGCTGGTGAATAAAGAACATATATAATATACACTATAAATCCTCCCTTTCCTGTGTAAGCCATTGTGTGAAGAAATTGAAAAGGTTTTAAATTATAATTAGCTTTAATATTTTGGTACAAGGCTTTGATATGGCTACTGCCATGATTAATGGCTTATTTGATTTTCTATTCTATTAACAGTTTTTAAAATTATGCATGCAAATGGGATGTGCTAATGAATAAGACCTACATGCGTAAGTTTTTGTCATCATCATCATCATCATTTTCGTTTTTCCCATCCATTCTCCATGCTAGCACAGGTTTGACGTATGCGACCATGGACAGACGCCCTCTCGTGCCCCGGCCCTACGAGGGGAATCGGGAGATAAGATCCCTTCAGGGGGAGAAAACAATTATGCCGACACTTAACCAATTAAGGAGATGATGACAAGTTGGTCCAGAGTCTGCAGGGGCCCCGTCACACGCAGATCTAGGCCCAAACTGACGTCAAGCCTAGGAGACTAGGCATCAAACAATTCTGGTTTCACCTCCCCAGCCCCGGCTATTTAGCCTGCCAGCCGGCTAAAACGCCTTCCCTTTTTTGTGGTCATTGTTAAAAAATATATATTTAAAAAGTAGTTAGGCCGAGATAATTTTAGTTAAAATGTATGTACTTGCCAATTACATTTTGCCAGATATTCAAAAGATATTTGTGTCATGACAGTCAGTTCGGATAATTGCATTTTATAGAGGATTGATTCCTTTAGATAGTACCTCTACCATGATGCATGTACTTGTTTGATTCGTGTTGCATCAGGTGACGGTGGCTCTGGATAGTATAGTAGACGACCTGTACTATCTCAATGGAAGGGCCGCCTACGCTGACCCCATTGCAGCCAATCCGGCGACACTGAGGGGACAGATCGCTGAAAACAATGTGAGTACTTTACTCTTTATATGATATGTTGTTACTAAATGCTTGTAAATGATTTAGAGACTTGACGAATAAATCAGTTCTATTCTCACTGGTACATTCTCTTTGTATATCCCTCTATCACCGTTACTTTTAAAAGTATAATTATTTTAATAAATAGATATAGTTACTTTTTGAGTTTTGAAGTCTGATTAAGCTTAATACATCAAAAATTAGATTTTTGCAACTTGTAAGACTAATTTGAAATGAACGGGCGTAGCAACGATAGCATTAAAATCGACCTTTGTGGCTTGGGTCGCAAATTTTGAAACTTTTCAATGACTTTACTACTCTGTTTTATAATGAGCAGGCTCCTATAGTATCAGGGCTACATTGAACTCTGACTGTAAGGGTAGAGTTATATCACATTTTCCGCAGCGTGCTCCAAGCTAGGTTCCCGGAAAGCAGTCTTGAACGCACCCCGGAAGATGTGATACCACTTTTGCGTCTTTAGCATCGACGTGTTGTGGGAACGATGGTTATATGGTGTTTATATGACATATACACAGTGGTCAATGGAAAGACGACTACAAACATGACAATAGTGTCAGCAACAAACGATGAACGCTGTCTTCTGGGAACACGCTGTTTCCAGACGTATAGCACCCCAGATGTTATGAGGTGGTACATTCTCCTTTAGGTCTATGGTATATCCTTTAGGCCTATTTTGTGTCTTCAGCCTCCTCCCTGGCCCTATTCGTGGAGAGATTCAAAACTAAACTCTTTGCCAGATCATATTTGTAATTAATTTGGCTGGACAGCAGGTTTTCATTGAAACTGTTGCTATTTGGCAGGATATGGGCTTCTTTCATGTGTATGAGTATTGTCAAACTACAATTTTTCTGACTGTTGTAATATTGGTTGTGTGCAACGCCCTTGTGATGACTTTGGTCATGTTACGGCGCTCTAAAAAATTTGTCCGAAAATTATTATTATTATTATTATTATTATTCAATTCATGACCTTTGCTGTGATGCAGTCAATAGTTGAGGACCTGGAGATCTGCACGATGGCACTGAATAATGTCAAGGGCGTTGTCGTGGAAACCCTGCGGCGCCAATCAGAGACGAGCTATGATCCAAGTACACGTTTCACTGCTCTTTATTTTTGCCAGTTGCCATTTCTATTATTAGCAAATTCATATTTTGTGGATTATATGCTGAATTTTTTTTTAAGCCGTTCTTAACAGTCATTGCCCCTTTTTAAACCATTTTAACTATAACAACTCATCAACTTAGGCCTAACTATACCGAATTCGCGTTTCAGCGGCAATCATCGACGTCAGACGACTATCTTACACAGGCAGCCGTTTCGCCACCACATCTTAAAAAACGCATAGATCTACACCTACCTCATTCATTTTTACGTGTAACGCTACGCCTACCAGTTTCTAAATAGGCATAATGATTTAAAAAACCTTGTTTTAGGCATACTACGCCTCCTGAAATAAACCCTGGTTATGCAAGAGAACAGGTAAACGAGATGAAGCTAAAATGATTCAATGACATACGCTTAAATTTAATTTACGGAGGATTGGAGGACCGAGAAGACCAAGTATTTGAATGATAGACGATCTGCTTGAGAAGTCACTATGCTGAGATGAAGAGAAACGCTGAGGATCGGGTAACCCAAAAGTTTTGGACACCATGGACTTTGCTATGCAGAGGAACACTAAAGAAGAAGTTTAATCCAGACTCAGTGACACTGGTTTTGTGCTCAGACGACGAGCTGCGCGACGAGCTCCAGTCGGTGGAGGACCTCCATGGCGTCATTCTCGAGAGCACGCGCCAGCGCTCCGCTCTGCTGCACAGCGTGGTCGGCGTGGCGGAAAGGTTCCGCGAGGAGTACGACCGCGCCATGCAGGCGCTTGGGGACCTAAGGGACGAGCTCATGGCGCAGGACCTGCCCGGGGTCGAGCCCGAGACCGTCGTCCTGCAGCAGCAGCACCTACTGGTCTGGATGCTGATCCGACACTGATCTTTAATCTTGATCCGATCCTGATCTGTGTCCTAACTCAAACCAGACATAATCCTAACTTTTGATCTGTCCGGAGTCGAACCGAAGACCGTCGTGCAGCCGCAGCAACACCTGCAGGTCTGGGTTCTGCGCTGATCCCGATCTTTAATCGACCATACTATCGATCACGGCCTAATATGAAAACAAAATCTTGAATGAAGCACAGGTTGCAACTACCGGTGTTCAAGGCGCGTGGGACCTAAGATACTTTGACGCTAGCAATACCAAGCAAATGCAAAGTTCTGCAAGCGTGATCCTACTTTTTCATAGTTTCGTAATGGGAAACTTCAATCTCGAGTCAGTGATGCTAATACGGGTGCGTTGCGGTTAGGGAGGGCGGAGTAACCTGCCGGGGCTGGGGATTTGGAGCCAGAGTTGTTTGATGCCTGGTTTTTTAGGCCTGGCGTTAGTTTAGTTTGTGTGAAGCGGGGCCCCCCCACAGACTCTGGACCGATGTCATCATTCCTTAATTGGTTAAGTGTTGCCTTAATCGCTTTCTCCCCCTGAAAGCCCATCAATCTCCCAATATACCCTCGTGGGGCCAAGGCACATAAGGGTGTGTGTATTTAGTCGCAGACGTCCAACCTATGCCAGCATGAAAAAATTTATGGAAAAAACAGAAATGATGATGATCGAGTTAACCCATGTAGAACTGTGTCTGGTTTCAGTTGCTGGTTGAGGACCAGGAGCAAGCCCTGCGACTGGTCGCTGACTGTCGCAAGACGGTCGAGAAGCTGCACAAGTTCTGCGACGCAGCGGCCATGACGGAGATCGAGAAGTACACGGAGGACATGGAGCTGTTGAGGGAGGAGGTGGAGGATGGACTGAAGGAGAGAAAGATCGTTCTCAAGATGGCGCTGGAACGCGCCGAGAACTACGCAAGCTATTACAAGGTGAACTCAATTATTGTTGACAAAGGGTATTATTTCATTCTTCATTATTGAGTCATGCAAATGTAAAATAAAAGCAAAGAAAATTTGTTGTGTCGAAAGAAAGAATGTTTTTTAATGCCTCTTTCTTCTGAAAAGTTTTGATTAAACTTCCATTTTATATTCTCTACATGGTTACTGCTGACCTATCTTCATGGTAGCTCAACATGGTAACTTAATAATCGTACGTTTTACCAATGCAGTTTTAATTTTTTTTGGCGTTTGAAAACGCATCTTTTTCACCATAATTTAAGTTTTTCCCGGACGGACACACAGAAATATCTGACCCTGCTATCCGGCACCCTTTCTCCCTCCCTTCGTCCTTAGTATTCATCAATCGCTTGATGGATGCCCATGGGGAAGAGAGGTCCCCTATGACATCACTAGATGCCGAGACGGACTCTAAGCGCTTTATTGTTTATTATTATTTTGAATCCTGATTTGCTTCTAATCTTATATTTAATACATGATTTGCATTGATAATTTATTCCCTTTGTAGTAGATCGGCTAGGGTGAAAGGTTTGGACGCCAAAGACGTGTTATGTGGCAGAACACTGAAAAAGAAGTAGTAGGTTTCAAAATATAATTGATTGCCATGCAGGCTGTGATGTCCTGGTTGCCTCAAATAGAAACGAAGCTGATCGTTGTGTCACCGATTGCCTCACATCCGAGATCCGTTCGCATACAAATCGAGGAGTTCAAGGCTTGTTATTCATGAACGTGTTTCAAATGCTTGATAAAATGTGTCACTTAGTGTTGATGGAGTTATTGCTTTTTAGAAATTTCAGGCAGTGAAGTAGGTCAAATTATGACGATTAAAAATTTCATGATTAGAGGCTACTTTTAATTTTTTGCTAAATTGCTTGCTTTTTATGGGACTGAATATTTATTGCAAACTCGAGTCGCAGCAAATTTCAGAGCCGAGTGTGCAAGTAGTAAACATAGTAACCTGCACAGGGTCTTAAAGATTACTTCAGAAAGACAGTTCAATAAATATCAGAAACTAAATGGCATGAAGGAGAAACAAATTTAATAAATCAAAAAATTTGGCATGGATTCTAAAGATTCAGATGAAATAACATGTTTTTCTTTGTAGTCTGCTAACCAATCTTTTACTTTATTGTAGTTCATTTATATTGGTATTCACCGTTGTGAGTTAACTCGAGTTGGCTCAATCGGCGGATTGAGTGACGTCACGCTAGGCATAGGAGATTGACGACGGTCACTCTCAACTCGACGATTGACCAACTCGAGGGTAACTCGCAATGGTGAATACCAATATTAGTGACATTATGGACACGATTTCTATGTACATGACCAGGTGCTAAAGATCCAGATGCGTCCGTACTACTCGGACGTCGACAACCTCAATCAGTACATGAAGGAGCTGAGAATGAGCTCCCCGGCCATGGCGCAGACTCTCAGCGCTGAAGTCTTTGTCGTCAATGAACGCTGGAGACTTCTTCTCAACGAAGTCCATGGCAGAGAGGTGAACATGAGTCTAAAACATGAGAGGTGAACATGAGAGGTGAACATGACGTGTCTAAAAAATTAATTAAGTTTGTAAAATGTCTTTTTATGACGTTTGTTAAGGTCAAAATTTAGGTAGAGGCTTTAATTTATCATCTGAATCATTTCAGTTAGGTATTAACAGGATAAGCGGGTTTGTTTTATATTATTCTATGACGTTTGTTAGGTGCATAATTTAAGTAGGCCCTACATGCCTTTATTTATTACCTCTATCGTTTGAGTTAAATATTGCTAAGATATATAGTTTGACAATTGACCGCCGATTAGTTTTAGAATTTTATTCATGTTCTGGGGCATGAGAATGTGTTTAAATTTAAGTTACAGTGACCGTTATTCAGACTGCTACTAACGCTCCATTATGTCTGATGTTGGGATATTAATTTAAACTTTTGGATAAAATGATTGATCCAAAGTTTACATCTTAGTTAATTTATGTCATCCTCTAAAATGCATAATGTAAGTGTGTGTCATCATACATTCAAACCATTCTGCATCGTTGTCAACATAAAATGATTCTGTATTGCCACCAGCCTCCTGAGAAGAGTGTCTTCTTTTCTCAAATACGTCTTAATCTGAACATTTTTGTTTTATTGAACTACAACAATCAAAAAGTATTACTTTTACGCCAGCTGTGACTGATGAATGCGCTTCGCTAAAAGAAGAAGATGACAGTCCCGTTTTGTTGCAGAGTCGCCTTCAGGAGATCCTGGTACAGCTTGGGGAGGTGAATCACTCGTTGGATGACGTCATAGGCCTGCTGCAGCAGATCGAAGCAGACCTGCAGCAGTTTGATGAACTGCTGTTCAGCGACCCAGCAACGCTGTTCTTGCAGCTGAAGAAAATGCAGGTGATGTACAAGTATTTATGGGTTTACGCATGAGTGTATTAGAGCTCATGTATGTTTGTATGTATGTATGTATGTATGCATATTGCACTTGTAACGCACCAAAAATATGTCATGCAAACGAAGATGGAAAAAACATCATTTGCTTGAATCGTAGGTGCGGGAAACGCTGTCTAGTATAACGCTGTGTTGTCATTAAATTTGAAGCAAGCTGTAAGTTTGATATTAATACAATACAAAACGTAAATACGCATTGTGTAACAGTGTACCAACAGTGTCTAATTGTATGATACGCTCTCTATAACGAAGTAGATTGTATTTTTTTGGATTGCTTGCATTTCAAATTTCAATCATCTTTAGTCAAATCATGCAAAATATTTTAAAAATAATGTGAGCATGATACAATTTAAAAGCGATCATGTGTGATTGTAGCTTTATCTTGTAAAGTATGAGCTGCATGGAATGTTAAATGAAAACTTTGTTTCCGATAATTACCGTATTGCATTGATACTGTGTTGCTCATACAAATAAACACTCTCCATATACGGCTCTCGCTATTTAAATTTATTAGTGGTGTTATTAGTGGCATAAGTTGTCTCTCAGATAAAAGGAGTTCTTTAATTTGTATTGCATTATTTATTACTGTTATATGCGCTATCGTCTGAAGAAGAAACCGACTGAGATGGCTGGGGCATGTTTTGAGAGAAGAACCGAATGATTGGGTGCGGAAATGTATAGATTATGAGATAGATGGGAAAAGACGTAGAGCGCGACCAGAACGCCATGTAACGGCTTGACTGAGACGATATGAAAGCTAAGGGATTAAGACATGAGAGCTAGGATAAAGTAGCGGGCGAGTGTTCATGGCTGCAAATGGCCTACTCCTGCGTAAGTGGGGAATGCGGCTACAAAACTCGTGTGTGTATGTGTTGACATCTGACTGCATCGCTGCTGAATGCGTATGTTGTAGCTGGAGCTGATGAACCAAGAGCCTGTAATCCGCAAGTTGAACGACGCGGTGCATGTGATGGTGGAGCGCAGCGGCAAGACTTCGACGTCACTGCGTGAGAAGCAAGAGGAGATGATGAGCATGTACATGTCAGTGCAGGCCACTGCACGCGACAAACTCAGCGAAATACAGAGTCGGCTGAACGAGGTCTGTGCGACCTCTTGAATAACAAACATTTGTTAGCGTTTTGATGCATGGAACCGTATTTCTGTAACAGAAAAAGATTGCCAAATTATATATCTTATTGATCGAGTTTATTTTGAATTGTTTTTTGTTTGACGTCATGGATGTGTTTTAATTTTTTTCTGAATTAAATTAAATTAATTTTGTTGTACTTTTTTGTAGGCGGCTACTTTAGCTTAATAATTAGACCTTCTGGTTTTAAATGACAGAAGCGAATGGCTCGATTGGGAGTTTAAACGCGACATTGCTACTGCTGTTCTTTTAAGACTATGTGAAAACTGTCTGATTAAGTGGCACGTGGTTTTGGGGTATATGTTTTAATGAAATAGTTGTTTTTTCTTGAAATATTATTTTACATAATGTATACTGTTCTCTTTCTTCCAACCAAACTTTATCCAACCATAGAAGAAAGGTTAAATAGGGGAGAGATTGAGCCGGCTATTCTTAGAATTGAATAGTTTTGAAGAATAGTGAGGCGCTGTGGTGTAGTGGTTAAGGCGTTGAATTTTGAGTCCGCAGGACCTGGGTTCGAGTCCCGGCGCCAGCAACTATGAAACCATGGCGTTACAGGCCCTTCAGCAAGGCTGTTAAACATACAAGTGTCGCTAGCTGATAAGTCGCTAGCTGATAATCATCGTCCAGAGTAATTTATTATTCTGGTTGGCGACAGGAAGGGCATCCGGCCATAAAAACCCAGCTCCAAAATAAACGTCTAACCTGTGTTAATATGGACACGGCGTTAGCACTAGATGTAACGCATTAGAATGGACGTCAAAAACGATAATTATTATTATTGATCATTTTGAATAGTTTTGAAAAACAATTCTTTATTTGTGCAGGTGAAAGGTTATCAAAACAGCGTAGATGACCTATTGGCCTGGGTGAGCAAGTTTCAAAATTTGCTCAAATCAACAGCTTCACTCGGCGTTCTGCCGGAAGAACGTCAGACACAGCATGACGTCATATTGGTGCGTTCCTGGAAGTTCCAGCTTTTGAAATATCCTAAATGTATGTCTACTTAATTAGTTATTACTGCAATATGATTGGATTTGCCATGTTTAATCAAACTGAGAAACACATGAAATATAAGGCCACACGTTTGCAACCAGTTGTATTTTATTTTGCTTAATATTTATTGCAAATTATGTACGGAATCTCCATAACAAAAGCAGTTTCCTATAACGATTTGCCGCTGTTTGAATTAATTCCTAAGTAATTTATACTATGTATTTAATTGTGGTATGAATAAGAAATTTGCCCAAATCAATGCTTAAATGTTTTCAGCATTCAGTTCAGGCTGCGCTTACATATCTCAAGGTTTTTAGAACGTCAATTGTTTTGACTCACATACTTGCGGCAAAAATTGGTTGATTCTGGGATTATATAATTCAACTTCAATCACAATTTGCATAAGTTAAAATCAAAGATTTTGATTTTTTTTTATAAATCTCATTGTGGGTGCTGTTTTCAGTTTTACGCTAGGCTAGGTATGCAACACTTTAAGTTTAGATTTAGATAATCCTAAAAAAGCTAACTCCTTTTTATCGTGTAATCCGTTAATGTCCATGTTTTCACACAGATTTTACACGTTTTCACCTGCCCTGATCAGGACTGCTTGATCTGGGTTTTTATGGCCGATGTTCTTCCTGACGCCAACCAAATAAATAATTATCTGGCATTGGGTTAGCAGCTAGCGATACCACTTTAGGATTTAGATAACCCTAAAACGCTTCTAATTCCTCTAGATATCTTATTGTGGTGCAAATATTCTGTGCGTAGACTGGCTATCAGGAGCTATGCGACAAGGTTGATAATGCCAATGCTCTGATGCTCAACGGTGAGGACATGATCGCACGATGTCGAGAAAAGGATGCGCAGCGTCTCAGAGCCAAGCTGACTCTGCTGCAGGAGAAACTGACGGAGACCAAGGCCAAGGCCGACAAAAGAAAAGTAAGACTTTTAAGTCTAATGCCTTTAAAAAATGACTTCAGAACGTTACAGAACTATCGATTTTAATTGATAAAAGATTTTTGAATGGTGAAGGCGAAAATCCTGATTATTAGTGATGAATTTTTATTATTGATTGTGATTATTGACAATTTACAAATTTGATACCTTCTTGTGGTAGATATTAGATATTCCCAAAAGCCTTGAAGCTACATTTAATATTTAACTTGTGAACACAAATCACATGCGATTAACGGTTAGACGATTCTCACAGTATCTATTAATTTATTGCTCCTAATTTACATTTTGGCTAACTCTGTTTACCCATTATATACGACATAATGCATGTTTTGTGCCGCGGTTTGTCAGCCTCTTTCCAAATAAAAAAAGATTTATTAAAATACAGGCCTATGATGCTTTTTCGTCTCCGTTTGCACGACAAATTAAAGTTAAAGGAAATTGTGCTTCATTCAGAACAAGATGGAGGAGCATATGAAGGCTGTGGACACGTTTCACCAGTCGTTCTCTTCACACACCGAGTGGATGGAGAGAGCCGAGAAGAATGTCGCCGCTTTCAAAAACCGAGGCAGAACAGTTCAATCTATACTGCAGCAAATACAAAGTCACGAGGTTCGTGCCCCGCTACTTCCGATTATATTGACAATAGGCCTATACATCATCATTTAATTAACTGGCTTTTGTCCTTTTGCTTCTCGAGACCTATGGATCTGATGAACGCAACAAGGTTGCTTGTTCTAAAGTTATGGCTTTCCCTAAGACTTCTGCATGTATGTAGTCTTCTTTAATATTATAGCGCAGCATAAACCAGTAGATTGTGATACGAATTGCAAAACTCTATTTTTTCCAACTCACAGCAGCCATGATAAAAATTTTCTTAAATTTTCTTACAAACGTCTCTGACAAAAAGTTCTTTCATAGGCCAGCCTACCTCAGTCTAACGAAAGTGAAATATGCGAACATTGCAGAAGTGCAAACATTTATAACGATGGTTTAAAACTTCGAAAATTAGTCGCACTGTTTGGTTTTTAAAGCGTGTTATATTTGTGGTCAGGAGTTGAAGAAGGACGTTGAGGCTCACAGCAAGTTGGCGGGCAACATTGAGCACACGGGCTCGTACCTGAAGTACTTCGGCTGCAAGAAGGACACGGCGTACATCAAGAACTTGCTCGTCAAGGTCAAGCTGCGCTGGAAGCGACTCGTGAGACGCGTGGACGAGACCGGGCGACTGCTGCAGCAGTCGTACCGGGAAAACAAACGGGTAATTTTTTGTCGCAATGCTAAGACTAGTAACTAAGGGCTTTTTGACATCTATTTTGAAAATGTGGACACACGAGTCTTACATGCGTGCACTCTGGTTAGGACTGCTGGAGCTCTGTGTGTTGATATGCACGTATATATATTATTTTTAGTCATTGTTGTCATTTATTGCTATTGTGATTGTCAATAATTTTAAATTGAATTAAAGAGTTGAATGACTTGCTCCAGAACGTGTCATCCAACTCCTTAATACCTTATTGGTTTTGCTGCGTTATAGTGAAAAAAAATGATGAAAAGGGCTTCAAAATAGCGCCATGCCAGACAGACTCGTCGAGGCTCGCTGCGTGTCGTTGAGGAGGCTGGAGTGGATGCTTTGCATAGCAAAGTTGAAAAGTCGCAGTCGCTAAGTCAGAATGTCGCAAGTTGCAGTTGCAAAGTTGTCAGTCGCAAAGTCGCTGTCGCAAAGTGCATTTTGACTAAAATACTCGACTAGGGGTTAATTCAGTTTTCTCCCCGCTCACCCTTCTGATGTATCTTTGTGGGGTCAGGACGCGCTGCTTGTGTCCGTGCTGCAAATGGCCTACCCCTGCTTGGCGGGGAATGCGGCCACAAAAAGTCAAGTATAAGTGTGTGTGTGAGGGTGTGTGTGTGCTTGTGATTATCAATATTTGTATCGCTAGTATGTTTGCATCGTTAGCGAACAATTATTATAATTTGCAATTGTGTTGAAATCGCATGAAACGAAGAAAATTGTTTAAATAATTTGCAAAACATAAAGTCTTGAATGAAGCATAAAATTGTACGATTGCATAGCGTTCTTACTCTAGAAAAGACCGATTTGTGGCAGAGAAGAAAAGTTTTATCTTGTTGTGCATGATCCTATACTTGTAGTTGTATTCTTGCTATTATTTTGTAGTTTTCAGATGGATGGAAGGCCCTGATGGATTGGCTGGATATAAACGAGGAAAGACTCAAAAAGTGCCTCTGTGATGCAGCTGTCAACAATGCAAAACCAGACATGGAGGAAATACATGTGCGTATAATATGTATACACTTAAGACATTTTATTGAGAGGTTTTATAGCAATGTAGTGTGACGAATGTGTGATTAAAATCAACTTGTTGGATCTCTGGTTTGAACATGGATGAGATTTTGAGCAATGTGCCCCTGCAATCAACAAGATATCACTAGTATTATCAAGTCAATGAGAGGTAGTATGTTCAGTCCATTGCTCCCTTTAATGCAAATGATGAGCAGGGGATCGAACATTAGCAGGCTTTTCGTTCGAAGTACCTGCGTATTGGACTTTGAAATGATGTACCTATTTGATTATTCGGTTATTGATGATGTGCATGTAGTTATGCAGTGGCTTCTGTGTGGGTTAACGCTCAATTTATGCAGTGATCATTTGACTGACATCAGTACTGTTATTCAAAGCATCAGTTCGAGCCTACACTCTCATCAGTCGATCGGACCGTTGCAGGTTCTTATGCGTAAGTCAGTGAAGCAGAATTCTGAGTACTTTTCATCATAGAAATCAGAAAATGAAAATGCTTAGCTTAGATCAGTGAAGTTTCCCTGGTTGAAATTAGGATTGGTCGTTGTATCAATGATCGTATTAGTACTACAGTCATTTATCATATCAATTTAAGTCAAGGAGGATGATACAATTATCACTCGCTACGAGAAAATATACTACGTTGCCAAAGTCAGTTAGATATAAAACTTTGGCTCGTATAATTTTATAAATTACTGTTTGTAGGCTCTAGCCTTTGTTGCACCTTTTTATTTTTATTTCTAGAATTTAAAGTATGCCAAGTATTACATTTGGCTTGTATAAAACAGTGCGATAGATAGATATTACCAGGTTGAACTTAGGCCAGGTAATAGATGCGTAGCGTTACGCCTGCTCCTTCTGAAATAAGTGTAGTGCAAATGATCAGCCGTTAAAAACTGAGTATAATACCTACGCCACCATAGTAAATTTTCACGTGAACTACTACGTTTGCCACTTTAAAATTTAGCATAAAATTTACAGCTAACCATAATTTTTAGTGTACTCTGCGGTCTGCGTGCTAAACTTAATTAACTAAAAACTAACCTCCTTTTTATCATCTAATTTGTTAATGTCCATGTTTTCACACAGGTTTACACGTTTTCGCCCGCCCCGATCAGGACTGCTGAAGCTGGGTTTTTATGGCCGGATGCCCTTCCGGACGCCAACCAAATAAATGATTATCTTGCACAGGATTACCAGCTAGCGACACTTGTGTGTTTAACAGCCTTGCTGAAGGGCCTGTAACGCATGGTTTCATAGTTGCCGGCGCAGGAACTTGGACCCAGGTCCTCTAGACTCGAAATCTGACGCCTCAACCTCTACACTACAGCGCCTCGCAAACTTAATTAACTCTGGATATTGTTTCTTACGCTTTGAAGAGTTTCCAAGTGAGGATGTCCGGGAAACACCCAGTCTACCACTCGACGATGAGGCTCGGCTGCACGCTGAGGGACCAGGGTCCTGAGGGGGAGGGGGACCCTGACAGACCCGTCCTCACCAAGCAGCTCGACGGACTCAAGACCAAGTGGAACTATGTTCGGTCCTTGGCAGCGCAAAAGTAAGTCTAATGACATACAGCAATTAGGCCTGTATGTGGGGTTAAGTTTAGTAGGCGTTGTGAGCCTTGAACAAGATTTTTTGCAAATTGTATGCCTAATTTAAAACTGGCAGGAAATTGGGGCAGCAGCTGAGCAGTCACACTTTACGCATAAAAATTGATTGTGATGTTGTAGGCGCACAATGGGCTGAGCAGTTGCACTACGCCTGTTTTAGCAGGAGCAAGTGTGACGCTATGCGTATTTTATCTGAGCTAAACTTTACTCTGCCTATATGCTGTCATAAAATAAAGTATTGTTCGTTTCATTTCCTTTGTACTTGTTCTTGTATTTGTTTTCTAAGGTAAATTTTCGCATGTGTTGGAAGGCTGCAGGTCATTTGATTTTTTTGGTGCTTTTCAGTACCGTATCTGTTCTTTAATTACCGGTACTGATTAAATTACGGACCTCTTGTATTTCGGTTTTATATTAGATTGTTATATTTATTGATATTTTTTCATAGTGATATAATATTTCATTAATGATGGATCGCCATATATATTGTTAACATTTTATGTTTAATGACGAATGTGTCATAAACATTTTGCCACGCCGCTGAATCTAGCTTTTCTTTGAAGCCAGCATGTAATAAATTACCACTATTGGTGTTATTACTTGGTGTATATTTCATTTAATTCAGACCACCAACTTGTTCTCTCTATCACTCTTCAGTTCTATTTGAATTTAAGCTTTTAACCTTTGACCTTTAACCTAGAAATATTTGGGACCTTTGACTGCCGTGAAATTGATGCCGGTTGGAGGTTGCACTGTTCGGATGAGTTTCACCTGTGAATTCCTATAACGTTTGAGATCTTATGTAACGACAAGTCAATGCAATGCATGAATAAATTATTGTCCTATGCAGTAAGGAGCGCAGAATAATCCAAGCAGATGAAGTTTGATGGTGTGGACTACAGGTATTTAACAGTGAACTGCAGTGCTGGAGTTATGGGGAGGCCCGGGTGAGCTGGCGCCCCTTGTTACCTGGGTCGGTTCCTCTTGTTACGATCAAAAAAGGAGCCGGAGTTACCAAAAGGAGCAGAAAAAACGGAATGATGATGATGAATAGGTCTATGAGTTTGACAATGCACCACTTAATGAACATGTTACAGTCCTATCACGTATATGAGAAGCTCCCTTAGCATTTAACATTTACATTTCACTTCTATCGTGAGAATGATATTATGTTGTTTTGAATTAACATAATTAATGCGGTTACACAATTTGGTAGAATATTTGATATGCTACATTTTATTTCAGACCCCTACTGAAGTGCATTATTATTATTAGTGATTTGAGATTTATAGACAAGGAAGTCAAAAAGTGGAGTTGAAGAGTGATAGAGTGAAGAGGGAAGACAAGACTATGCTTGACTCGGTGGACATTTCAAAGGACCCCAATGAGATTAAGGGTTTGAAGTGACTCCTAAGTGATTAAGGGTTTGCACACAACTTGACATCTAGTCGTTGCATGGTTGTTTAAAGATTATATTTCTATTTAGCATAATGCTAAGTGGGGTTAACTTACTCTCAGTCATTAAGCATCACTACTTATCAGTTATATAATTGGTTAACAATAATTGAGAAGTAATCTACAAGTGCAGTATCTTGTAGGCCTACTTCTTCTTGTCACTGAAATGGATTCCAAGTTGTGTATCTCTGGGCTATTGTCCAAAAGCTAGCGTGTAAGCAGACACGCAATTACATAATTAGTCGTTTGCTGTTTGTTATGCAAAGTACCATACTGGAAAGGAATGAACCCTGTACAGTTCTCTTCTGTTAAGTGCAAGTAGTGAACTGGGTTTTTACTTATCTGTTATTTTTATTGTAACCTTATTGACCATCGGACTGATTTAAAAGCCTTGTTGTTCCTATCGCCATCTGTGACATGATATTGGCAGAATATAATGTTTTCAGTGACTGCGTGGTGTTCGCAGTGTTGGCCTTATATGGTGGTAACTGTTGAACTTGTCACATAGCCACGGGAGGAGAGCGTATATCTTCCTTGACACGGCAAGTTATATAGAGTAACATCGAGTTTCATTTCAAATAATTAAAATTTATCTAGTTTATTAAATATATGACTTTGTGCAATGTGCAGTGTTGCCATATACACCGACACACCGGCGCTAGTATCTTTTTTACCTTTCAAAATTGCATCTGCTCGCAGGGGGCTAGCTATGTACTGGGTAAACAAACATTGTATAGTTATTATGTTCCCAATGCCTTATTTAAAATTTCTTTGTCGAACAGAAACGAATTGACTATGTGTGATTGACGTTGACGCTGCGAAAATTATTTACACACATTTTTATAGGCCAGTCATATCATGCCTTTCGCGTAGACAGGGCAATGTTTTCAACTGGCGTGCCATTGATTTGGCCTGCTACAATAGGCGCGCTGTGTCATCCGCTATTGGACGGGAGATTCACGGTATTGTACGCTGCAGTCGGCCTTGCTGCCCGCCAGCTACATGTATGCTGACACGGGCTGAAAATACCTGCGACATGATTCAGTGCAGCAGTGTTGTATGCGTTAGAAGCCTAGGAGCCTAGTAGGAGTTCACCTTGTAGGCTTGCGGATGAATGGGACTGTGTACCTAGAGTTTCTTAGAGCGGGATTACACGATACAGCTGTGTCTGACTTTCATGTTGGATACATTTGAAGGCTGTACGAACAATACTTGGAGCGAATGTAGTTTTTGATTTTGAAAATAAAGTCTGCAGTAACAGTTGATTACTATAATTACAATTCAGGTGAGAGTTGTGTCATCTATCATTCGTTACTGCCAAGATATATCATGTGTCATCTATCATTCGTTACTGCCAAGATATATCATGTGTCATCTATCATTCGTTACTGCCAAGATATATCATGTGTCATTCATTATCACTGAATGTAGTGTTAGCGGTTTTATTGCAATCTTCCTTCCTAATTAACCTTGCGCTTTGCCCACAACAAACAAACCAAGCGTGTTCAACTACATGTAGCAGCTAGCTGCGTGTGTAAAGGCCTACCCTTCTGCGTATCGGCTTGTAAAATAGGAGTACATGCAAGACGTATGCTACAATAGAGCAGTAAACTAAAAGCGATTGTGTGCCATCATTATAATCAATTTATACGATCGCAGTAACAGGTATGGTGGGCATAGTGTTGGACCATATTAGGCCACCACAGCAGGTTCGGATAACCTGCTGTGGTGACGCCTCCTTTACTCGCGCAACCGTCGCTAATTGATATCGATCTGTCTCGATAAAGGAGTTGTTTTGCTCAAAAGCACAAGCTGATAAATAGTGAGAGTAAGCCCTTTTCATTAGCACCTAATATTGTAGGCTACGTGGTAGTCATGAGATGTGGTCCACCAGACTGGCTGCATGATATTTAGTTCGGCGTGCGTTTATTACTTATGCTAGCATGAACAAGTGGACGGAAAACGTCAAATGATGATAATGATGACGCCGTAATTGAATCAATTGATAGTTTCTTAATGAAGTCAGTATTAACTGATATCGTTTCGCAGTACGAATACCATTATTTAGGCACTGTAATTTAAATATAATAATCTTTAATTTATGTATATATGGGCAGCGTCCTATATATGATAGCAGATACTTAGAAATGCGATCGAACGCATCATGTCTATGGTTGATTTCTGGTTAGATTTACATGTATTTGAAAATTCACAGAGTTATTTTGAGTTACCTCTACAACTTTTTACTTTGTGATTATCAATTTCGATAATCTACTTGACACATAGTCATCGTTTTTTTTTTTTTTTTTCATTGGTCTACAGGCTTTTGTTGTATGCAGTTGCAGTTAAATTGTTGTAGTAAAAACACTGAAAGATAAAAGTAGCACACAAATTTTATGATGCAGACTTGTATTATATGGAACATGAAGCATTTTTGGCTTCTAAGCAACTGAACTTAGATCAAAGTGTCAGCCTCGGGCGCAATCAATTAATATTCAAACAGCAATGTTCATTATCTACGATGTGGTATTCTAGCAGTGCACTAGGTTATAATTTTTAAATAAATGGACTATGAGGTAACTTCAGAAATGTGACTGCTCTTATTCACTGCTGGTCCCAATTTATTTATTTGAGGTATTGTTATTTTGTCTTGAACCAGAAGAGGTACCGATTTTTGGACGTTAAGTTGCGTGTTTTGTTGTTAACTATTAAATGTTATAACACATTTTGAAACCTGTTTAATTTTGTATAACTGACTACGACTGCGATTTGATCCTCTAATTCTTGATCGCCATGACGTCATCATTTGGTTTAGAGTGCATGACGGTGCAGAGTTTCCAATAACAAACGATCAGATTTTCTAGGATTTTCTTAAGAACTTCTTAAGACTAAAATTTGTATAAGATAATTCGAGAAACGGGCTAAAACACAGGAATTTGAAGCGCGTGATCGCTTTTTTGTGATTTAGTCACACCATATTTGAAGGAAAAGCTCTTACAACTACACTTTTTGTGCAGCCGTAAACTACAATTGCAAACCTAGAGAAGTTGCGAGCGGGGGAGAGGGACAAATATTTGTCCTCTCGTGCAGAGTTCATGTCCGACGAGGCTGACATGCTCACCATAGCCGAAATTACTGACAGAAGTTTCAAAAATGACACATTAAAAAAGAAATTAACAACTGCAGTTTCATATTTAGAAGTGCACGTAGAGATCAACTGTTAGAACTGTTTATTTTCAATTTCAACTTTGCAATTATCAACCTCACATTCCGTGTAGCAAGTCATTGCTTTTCGTGCAGCATTTCGTGTAGCCTCTACACGTTACAATATGCCCTAGATGTAACCTTGGTTTTGGTACGTGCCCGCGCAGACAAGTGAAGATTGAGGAGGCCCTGATGACGTCAGGACGCCTGACGGACGCGCTGCACGCGCTGCTCGACTGGCTGACTAAGGCCGAGTCGTACCTCCGCGAGGACCAGCTCATCCTGGGCGACGTCGACACCGTCAACATCCTCATCGAGAAACACAAGGTAGACAGCGCTGATAACACTAATAACATTGCGATCTGATAAACAGTTGCATTTACATATATTACATGTTTGCATTATTTTGTGCGGCAGCTTATTAAGCTGCACAAATTGTTGCAGCAGATAAATAAATCGTATCGCGTGAAGTAATAATTTGACAGCTGGTGAAGGTCGAGGTTTCTTCTATAAATAAAACACTAATAAAATATGAATAGAATTTGTACATAGGTATAGATTTATAAAATTGAGTTGATTTGTACCATAGTGTTGTATTAATGAACGGTGTACAGAACATATCTTGCATAATGGCAGTGTCATCATTAATGGCATAATTTGAAAAAATTTATCTCGTTGTCCCGCCAATAGTATTTTAAAATATAATTGATTGATATTTTCTATTAATTGAATGGTATATATACCCTACAGATCGCACCTAGTGGCATATTGTCACGATTAATAGTGTGATTTGTAAAAATTTATCTTAGGCCTACTGGCCCCTCTAGAAAAGTTAACTTTTGTAGCAGTTATGAACGTTATTTGCACTGTCTAGAACAAAGCATAGTAAGTTTAAGAAATCAGAATATCTATCTTTTCTCCATCTATTTGCGCATGTGAAATCTTCACTAATAAAATCTTGTGATCCCTGAATCTATGCTTCCGATTTACATAAAGTAATATCTTAGTAAAACTCTTACATGTGCCCCTTTGATGCCGTGCAGTTGTTTCAACAAGAAGTGAATGGACGTCGCGGCATGGTTGAAGTGATATTGACTACGCCGGGTTTGGACCCCAGCCTTCAGGGTCAGCTGGACGAGCTGGGGAAGGTCTGGGAACGTGTCAGGGAACTGAGCGACGCGGCAGAGTTGAGACTTCAGGAATCGCAGAAATTGGTATGCGTCTTCGGATTAACTCGGTGAGATTTTTAGACTCTTGATGTTTTAGACCGAGACCGAGTCCAAAAGGACGTATGTTAATGCATGTTACATTAACGCATGTTAGCGCATTATAGCCAGCAAGGCTCTGTCACTTTGTCCAAAGACGCTCAACGAGCAAACGCTCATGAATTATTATGTCCGAGGCGTAAATCCTGTCAAGTTGATCGATGGCCTGGTCTTAGCCGAGGGCCGAGAAGTGATTGGTGAGATTTTTAGATTTTTGGTTCAACATTTGTCGTTATTACCCCGATTCAAAGTATGGCATGAGTTGTATTTTGCTTGGTAGTAATTTCAAGGGTGTCAAGGTTGGCAAATTAGTGTAATTCGCAAGGTTTTATACAGGTTGTTATTTGTTGTTAGGTTTTTATTGTTGTTATTGTATGCGTGATCATAGTGTAATTGACAGAATTGGCAAGCAGTTGTGTTGAGGACTACCAAGTTTGCTTTGAAAATAGTGTGCGCATGATCCTTTAAAAAAGTTAACGTTTTAAGCATATAACTGTATGTTTTCTGTAACATCTACATTAAAAATATCAGCATTTCAAACTAGTTTCGTGATACTATTTTCAATAATTTTTTCAACCAACCACTCTGTCTTGGTGAATATTAATTTACACGATAGTATTGCTGTATATGCAGATTGATTTTATCGCAATCCTCTTGACTGTGTGTTGCGCAGGCGGAGAGGTTTCGGGACGCCATACAGGTCGTGCGCGACTGGTTACCTGAAGCTGAGGCGGAACTAAAGTTTCACACTGTGCCCGACGACGAAGAGACCCTCATGCAACTCATCGAAAACCATGAGGTATAATATAGATTTTTATTTCACACAAGTAGCTTAGTACAGGGAACAATTCAAATAATACAACGACACCAACCAAGCGAAGTACCGCATCCAACACAAAATTGAATACTTCAATGGAGATATAACTGGTCTTCCTCTTAATAAGAAAGACGTCTAATTTCACAACCAACTACCAGGCTTGATCTTGAGAATTTTTAACAAGAAATAGAATCAATCAACGATATTAGGGTACACCAATTTGAACTTGATCAATTACAATTATTATTCAAGTAATGTAATACAGTGATTCATAAAAGACATATTGATCAAATTATAATTATTTGTTCTCGCATTTGCCGAAACAAATCCATATTTATTATCTATTCCAATCCGGTCTTCCTTTCCAAACCATTTCAACATAATAGAGAGAAGTCGTTGTCGATCAGTGCAGATGAGGTAAAAACCATTAAGTGTGGTTGGTTGTGTAGTACTGTTGTTTTTTTATCTATTGAGTTTCAGGAATTTTCTTCTTGTGATGCTCTTGATGAATATGTGATGGGTTACCAAAGTACAAAGACTAACAGGATATACTCAATAAATAACGGCTAATTGATGGCTAAAGCTGTAAGTTGATATGGCAAAAGATGTTTCAGTTACGTTCTTTCTTTGTTTTTTATTACAATGCTATAATGAATTAATTTTGCAAATGATTTGTTAATTTTGATATATAATTTTTTATATTCCTATTAATCTGATGATGATTAATAATGATTAACTGTCGATGCTTAACTATCTAATATATGTATGTTGATGTTTTGCAAATGTATTTGTGAAATGAATGAATTTAAAATAAAATCTAAATTCTTGAACATTTGCAGAAGTTTCAAGAAGAGCTTCAAGCGCAGCAGCCGAACATCGATAGAATTCGCTCCCTTGCCGATGAGATTCTTCAGTCGTGCCACCCCAACGGAGTGCGATTCATAAAGTATTACTTGACCATAACCCAGACCAGATGGGAGCAGGTTTGTCCGCTGGAATTGCAATAGATGTAAAATTATAGTCTTACAATTAAAGGGTTTTATTCAAGTTGAGTTTGTTCATAGGCAGTGTGGTATATAAATTATCACTTTCACTTGGAGAGTAACGCTGAGAATATGCTGGCAGGATGGTGTACTAGTTGTAACGCTAGTAACCAATGCCATAAAACTATACTCAGTTGGCAACGGCTAGTTAATAGCTACAGCTCTTACCTAGATTGGCTGTATCTAGATAGTACACTGTTCGTCAAGTACTATAAAAAATAAATACAATTTAAAATATATTTATGCTGCAATTGAAAGAACTAGGCATTTCTATTACTGGTTTCAGTTAGTAGCTACAGCTGCAGTATCAGTTGCAGTTGTAGGAATTATTGTTGCATAAATACAAGATTAAAGAGTTGACAGCTTAAAAATAAATCAAAATTTTAGTTCTGACAGCCTAATCGACAACTTGATATCATATTATAAATCGTTATGAAGCAATGACTAAACTTTTAAGTTCATAATTAAACCAGCAAGTCAGGGAACAACTAAAAGACTTGCAGCCCAGAGCTCCCCGGGTGAGTCGTAAAAGGCGACTAAAGAAGGGGGAGCGGTTTTGTGATCGCCCTCGTACACAGAACCAGACAGTAATACTCTTTGTTACTGCACACGGTCCCTAAACTACAAATACCCCCCCTCCTTCAGATATTTCTTCTGTTATTTGACGAATGAAGTTCATATAATAAACATATAAATCATATAAACAGCTGTACTCTTCAGATGACTGTTTGAGAAATAGCATCAGAGAATTTAAACTAAAATCGTTCTGAGAAGTAAGAATTTTGATGAGCATTACTACGTACAACAGTGTGTTAATGCATTACAACAGCGTGTTGATGTGCTCTAGGCGTTAGCGCGGTCCAACCAGCGCGCCCAGCGCCTGCAGGAGGCCCTGCGCAGCTCTCAGGGCAACTCTGTGCTGCTCGACGAGCTCGTCGCCTGGCTCATCGACTGTCAAGCTCTGCTCGCGGCCAAGGCCAAGGACAGTCTGCCTGAGGACGTCACCGTCGTCGAGGCGCTCGTCAAGGAACACACGGTCTGTTGCGCGCAAGTTGGACGATGCTTTCGGAAAGCTTGCTTCCGAGAAAGTTTTTTGATTAAAAGGCACTTTTAGAAAGCAAGGATATCAAGACGGTGCTTTTGAAACACAAGGTTATGGCGCGCCGAAATCGAACTGGTTCAAATTTCATCTAGCTTTTAAAGAGTGAGTTCCTACCTTGCTTTTGAGCATTTAGATAATACTTTTAAACTACTTCTGCTTGAAAGACTAGTCCGTTGATCAATGTTCCATCTAAGCTCCACGCGTGCGCGGTCGTGTGCAAATTCCAGAGAGGCCACACACCAAAAATTTAATTCCGCGCACAAAAATCTGAGCCGTCGACTAATATATGGTAACATAGAACGGATGAAGAAAACAGCATAGAACGGATGACAACTGGTGTGAAGAACAGATAAAGAAAACAATGACATACGCAGAAAACGTATGTCATTGTTATATCAATGTCATGGAAACATATGTCACGTCTACGTCACAATGACATATGTAGAAAACGTATGTCATGGTTTTCTTCATCCGTTCTTCACAGCTGTTTGCATGCAATCATATCCTCGCTCATGCCATGATCTCTGTGTAGGAGTTTCACGAGGACCTGGCGAGCAAGAGCAGGGACGTGGAGCAGCTAATTAAGGTGCTCTCGGGGGGCGCGGGGGCGGGGGGCGGGGCGAGGAAGTCGATTGGTCGGGCGAGCCCCGCCAGACACAGCGAGGCGGATCAGGCAAGCGGGCGCGCGGTGGCGCTGCAGAACCGATGGCGGACCGTGTGGAGGATGTCAGGGGAGCGCGGGAAGAAGCTCCAGGACGCGCTGTCTCGACTGCTCGAGGTCACAGTCTAATAGTTGTGATATGAAGGCACTGGGTGCAAGATAAAAATGTCTGCTGATTCAAGCCTTGGCATTTAGTAGTTCATTTTTGGTTTGTTCGTAACGGTCATTATTTATTATTTATTTTTTATTATTTAGTTTAGATTTAGTCAATGTGCATATTGCTAAATATCTTGCAATATTTGAAAAAAATTAGATGTGGTATGTACGCGTTCTGTCTTGCCTTGTTTTGTAGTACCCGTATTCAATTTTTGTGCATTTATATGTACGCTAAACATCATATAGGATAAGTCATGTATGAAATCATTTGCTGATTTGAGGACAACAGATTTCAAGTCATTTCTTTTAAAATCAGTTAAAATCTTTTCCGAAACATTAGTATGAGTCCATATGTCTTCTTATATATATGTCTAGTTTACTTCTTTTTAATAGATATCTCGTATCTATCGAGCATTACCCGGTTTTTTGGTATTTGAAATTTAACATTTTTGTTTTAAATACTATATTAATCAACTTTACTTTGATGCTTACGCAATTTTCATCATGATACCTGCTTGCTGGCAACAGGCGACAGTTAAAATTGACATGTAATGCTTTATTTCTTTCTATTTTCAGACGGAAAGTTGTCGAAACTTTGACTTTGACATCTGGCGGCAGAACTACATCAGTTGGAACCGTGCCAACAAGCTCAAGTTCATGGACTTCTTTCGACGACAGGACAAGCAGGGAACGGGGACGTTGACTAGAAAAGACTTCATCGATGGAGTGCTTTCCTCAAGCAAGTTGACACAAATAATCTTGCTTGACTGAGACGTAAATGAGTACCGTGCCTCGTGTATGGAAAAGATTGACAGAGTGTAAATCAGTTGGAACTGTTTCTGACACAGTGGATGATATCCAGATATTCCATGCCTACTTCAAAGCCAAAGAAAGGGAATATGCTGGTTAGAGTAATTACCAAGCGTTAATATCTCATCTTGTGTTTGCTGTAAATAGTCTAATCATTGTAAAGGTTATGAATTTTGCTTTAGTTTTTGATCCTCCTGAATATAAGAAATTAACCCTATAAGGTGTAATACTTTATGTATAACACCTTATAAATTACCGGTGTATAAGAATACTTTACATAACTATTTTATGGTATACAGTATTATTTGAGTCATCCTTGAGTTGTAACAGAAGTCATAAAATTAGGCGAAAAAAAAATTTAATTAAAAAAATTCAAAGTCGATAATTTTCTTTATTATTTTTTATTTAGTATAGTCATTTTTTGTTTCAGAATTCCCCACGAATGCCACTGAGCTCAACGCCGTCTTCAATGTTTTCGATACGAAGCACATTGGTCGGATACAATACCGAACGTTCGTGGAGGCCATCATGAGGCCAGATCGCCAGGTCTGGGTTTTTTGTTAAATTTTAGTAAAAATTAATAGTCTATTAATTTGCAATGTAATATCTGACAATGCTATAGCAGCAGCTTTTAGTGACTATCATTCTGTTACATTTTTTTATAAAATTGGTGTGATTTAAGACTACTAAAGGAGGAAAAGTTTGAACTCTTTATATATTTGTGATTTTATAGCGATCAAACTTATGGGTTGGCATTCAATAATTGTTTAAAAAGTCATGTCGTCTAATATATAGAACTTTATTCGCCTCACGGCAGAAGAAACATTATAATACACAACTGAAAAATATAAATTAAATAAACAGATGCAGCATATACCATATTGTACAACCATCCATGATGCTGCAGGCATGCATGAGTAGTATTATCGTTCTAAGAGTTATCCATGTTGTTGAAAAATAATTTATAATATTATATGTCCAAGAGCCTGCATGCATAACTGATTTTTCAGGCAAAAGACTATGCTTTTTTAATACACAATCGAGTTCTTGCATACCACACAACATATAAAGTCTGCGAACAGAGTCGTTTTGAATAGAAGCTAATTTGACATAAAACTTAAGCTTTTAAATATAAAATTTTAAAGAAAATA